>VUQS01076263.1:20951-35204 GCA_015108495.1 Heterochromis multidens
TCTTTCTTAAATCCTTTTTTTTTTTTTTAGGATTTAGGTCTTAAAAAGCATTAATTTTGCTTTTTGAAATGTTGCAGGAACAACTTGTGTCCACATTGTTTAAATTGAATATTCTGATTTTTATTTATTTATTTTTTTCTTGTTTTCAGAAACTTGTAATGATTAACTGTTTCCCAGTGGATCGTGCCAGCATTCCAAGTCCTCTCCGAAGCATTTTGAAAAAGGCTGACAGAGAAACTTCACCACTCGCAAAATGGCAGGAGACGGCACATACTCTCAAGAAACTTTTTTTTTTCTTTCTGCTCTTTGATGGCAAAGATATCCACCTCTTCTTTTTTACTGTCAGCCTGATGACAACTGTTTTGTTTTGTTTTTGTTGGGTTTTTTTTCCTCTTCTCCAAGGTGTCTTTCTTTCAGAATTATCAATGTAAAAGAGACCATGGATTTATATCCATCTATGGGAACTAAAATGTTTTATTAAAAGTAACATCAGATATTTGACACATTGTGACAATGCGTTTGCAAAAGTATCCATGTGAAATGTTGGTCTTCTTGTACATTTCTGCACTAACAGTTTCAATGAAGATGCATCATTGTCCATAAATTACTCGCTCCTACTTACAAGGATGTGTATTGATGAGATAACATCTTTCCTAAGTGACTTTGTTTTATATCGAGAGCTGCAAGCCTTCCATATTTCCCATAATATATTCTACTTCCATTTTTACATAATAAAGCTAAGGAAATTAGTATTTTATAGACTGATGGGGGAAATGGTGTGTTCTGATTTGTCTTGAGGCTGAAAATATATTGTACTAAACCAACTCTAATATTGCTTCTTGTGTTACCCTGTCACAGATGATTTTCCAGCTTTTATGAATGATTAAATTTTAGTACATTTTCATTATTTTTGGTCTTGGTTTTTGTCCTTTTTAATTAGAGTTTAAAGTGTTTTTGGTGTTTAAGAGGTTAGGAGTGAGGTTTGAGCAGCTCTGCTTACACTGCTGCCCTCCGGACCCAAATAAGCTGTAGAAAATGGATTATTAAATAGCTTGTTAAAAAATTAATTTGATCAAAGTTGCATTGTCTGAACAAAACATGTTAGTCATGTTTTATCCACAGCAGCAGAAGTCGGTAATGTGTTTAAGTTCTGGTTTTCTGTGTCACGAATGGAGCAGTGTGAAGATCGATATTTCCCAGAGAGCTAAAAGAGTAACTTGAGTGTTTCCTGTCAGCAGAAATGACAGCCTCAGCCTGAGTCACCAGAGGAGGTCTGAGCTGAGAGGAAGCTGCAGAGAAAGAGGAACCCAAACAGACAGGCTGTTAAGTAAAGGCAGCAAAGAGCAGAATAGAGACTGATTACAATAAACATGAGCAGGAGAAGGCAGAAGAAGCTCAGCTGCTCCACCTCAGGGTGATGGTGAGAGACAGAGGCTTTAACATTTAAGCAACAAAAACACACTGAATACATGCCCGCCAGTATAACATGGTGCATTCCCTGAGTACTTCATTAAATACACTGTTCAACTGCTCGTTAACACAAATATCAGCCAATCACGTGACATTTAGGACATGACCGTGTCCACGTGCCTAAATGAAAGAAAACGCCTTGTTGATGCCAGAGGTCAGAAGAGAATGGCCAGACTGCAGTGAGCTGATAGGAAGGCAACAGTAACCACTCGTCACATACAAGGTATTCAGGAGAGCATCTCTGAACGCGCATGTCGAACCTTGAAGCAGATGGGCTACAGCAGCAGAAGACCACACTGGCTGCCATCAGCTAAGAACAGGAAACTGAGGCTACAATTCACCAAAATTGGACAATAGATGACTGAAAAAATATAGACCAAAATCTCTGAGGAGTGTTTCCAGCACCTTGTTGCTATGAAGAATGAAGACAGTTCTGAAGGCAAACGGGGTCCAATCAGGAACTACTAAGGTGTACCTAATGAAGTGGCTAGCGAGTGTATATTTGCTGTTGGCATCGTAAGCCTTTTTAACTAAGCAGTGAAGGAAAGGTGGTACATTTACTACAAGTACTTCAATAAAGTAAAGTTTATCCCTCCATCAAACTTGCCAAACACCATTTTCCACTATTCGATCTATAACCTTTTCATAAATTCCACCAAAGAAAGGTCAGTGCCACAAAGTTGCTGGGCCCACTCCATGACCTTAATGTGCTTCTTCTTTACCCACTCCTTTGTTGTCTTGGCGGTGTGTTTTGGGTCATTGTCATGCTGGAAGACCCATCCACGACCCATCTTCAGTGTTCTGGCTGAGGGAGGGAGGCTCTCGTCCAAGATTTAGATGTTCACTAGCAAACTTAAGACAGGCCTGTACATGTGCCTTACTGAGCAGGGGGACCTTGCAGGCACTGCAAGATTTCAGTCCATTACGGTGTAGTGTGTTACCGATGATGTTCTTGGTGACTGTGTTCCCAGCTGCCTTCAGATAATTAAAAAGCTCCTTCCGTGTAGTTTTGGGCTGATCCACCACCTTTCTCATGATCATCCTCCCCATGAGGCGGGATCCTGCATGGAGCTCCAGACTGAGGGCGATTTATGGTCATTTTATATTTCTTCCATTTCCGAATAATCACACCAACAGTTGTCACCTTCTACCAAGCTTCTTCCTGATGGTCTTGTAGTCCATTCTTTATACAAATAACGAGTTGAGATCAGGAGTATCTGTAATTGATCGATTCATTGATTGATTGTAACCTGTGTGCCACGTACTGTAGGCACACATCCACTTTGTGGGAGTCAGAATTCTGGCTGGGTTGTAGGGCATCAAATACGTATTTCACTCAATGACATGAAAATCAAGTTATAACTTTTATGTAATGTGTTTTTTTTTTCTTGATTTTTGGTTGATATTCTGTCTCTCCATTAAAATTAAACTACCATAAAAATTGCAGACTGTTAATTTCTTTGTAAGTGAGCAAACTTACAAATTCAGCAGGGGATCAAATAATTATTTCCCCCGCTGTATATGTTGGGTAAGTTTGAGCCATTTAAGGATGGTAACAGACTGTTTATAAAAGGTGGATGTAGCCTTGAGCTAAGTGTTGAGCAGATGTGATAAGGATGGATCTAAGAAACCCAGGGACACTGCACAAGATAACGCTACCAACTACTCTGCTTTATCATCCTTTTTGACTCTAAAAATAACCACAGTTTGCAAAATAAGCTTCATGTTGCATTAAATAAGACTTAAAACCAGTGACTGAGACCATAAACTCAACATGAAAAGTCACAGAGACTTCTATTCAACTGGACTTTCTTTTGGAAGCAGAGGAGTTGCCCCCTGCTGGACATTAGAAAGAATACAGGTTTAAGGCATTTCTGTACTGGCTTACCTTTTAAGACCCATGATATTTCCATCATTTATATACAGTTACACACAAAAGCAATGATTAAACAAAAATTAAGACAGACCTGTGTAGCATAACCTGTATATCTTCTGTTAATGATGCCAGTCCTCCTTAAATGTATCGTTGACTCTTTGGGAAGGGCTGACCCTTAGGTTGGGAATCACTGGGCTCAGCTACTTCGATGCATCAGTAATATAATATTATAATAATATTAAAATCTGCAGAGTTAATATGTGCTAATAAAACCATTCTGCTTTTATTTAACTGAGGTTTTTTGAATGTGGGACTTCTACTTGTAATATTTATTTTTCAGCTTTATTACTGGTACTTTGCGTTGAGTAAACTATTTGAGTACTTCTCCCATCTCTGGCTACATCAAGAGGATTTCTTCCAATAAATTCCTGGATTCCTGGGCGGGAATATGAACGGGAATAACCTAAAGAACCGAGCAGTTCAGCGAAATCTCCGTGCAGACCTCTTAAAATCTCATTTTCCTATATGACCTCCGTTGATTGAGGAGCGGCGGTGACTCCCCCCTCTCTCTCACCTACCTTGGCCCTCCTCCCTGCCTCCTTTCCCCTCCCTCTCTCCCACACGCATGCATAGTCTACAGACCGACAGGCTGGGCGACCCCCCTCCCCCCCTCCATCATTTTCCCGTCTCTTACTCGCTTCCCTACAACAAATATGGCCGCGAAATCTGACGGTGCACCCGTCTCTCTACGAAACGCAATCCCACCCGAGTGCCCCTCCAGGTCGGACCCGCGGCCTTCCCAGCGCCGTCCCACCGAGCAGCGTTACACTCTCTCGGACTGCTGCTGGACGCTGTGCGCCCTTTTGGTCTTCTTCGCGGACGGGGCCTCAGACCTGTGGCTGGCCGCGGACTACTACCTAAGGAGGTACTACTGGTACTTTGCACTGACTCTGGTCTTTGTGATAGTCCCGTCCGTGGTCGTGCAAGTGTTGAGCTTCCGATGGTTCGCCTACGATTTTTCGGAAACCGTGGAGAGCGGCACGGCTGCGGCCGCCGTGGTGGCAGCGTCGGGAGCTGCGGAGAGCGACATCAGCACCAAGGACAGCGGCGAGCGGGGCGCTGGCCGCTCTGCCGCGGCCGGGGTGCTGCCAGGGCCGGGCACCGGGGGAGGAGCCCGGGGGTGCTGCAGAGTCTTCATCTGGCTCTTCCAGGCCATCATTCACATCTTTCAGCTGGCACAGGTCTGGAGGTAAGTGTGAATACTCAAAGCGTGATCTGAGCCGTGGGGGGACACTACACATTGTGGCTCTGCCTTTGTGTGTGTGTGTGCATATCTTTCAAAGCCCAGCATCACTCCCTGTAGTTATGAAACCTTATCATTCAGGGAGGACTGCGCCCAAAATGCCAGAATATCTTTTTGTATTGTTTGATGTCTTTCACAAGCATGGAAAGGCAGAATTAGACTCCACCCACCCACTCCCCCAACCCCCTGGCTGGCTTCTAGGTCACTCATCTGTCTGAAAATCACCAACTCATCCACACCAATCGCCTTAAAATAAAATAAAAATGAAAAAAAAAAATCCTTTTGTCTGCTGGGGTTTAGGTAGGAGGAAGGAGCCTGACTGCTGAAGAAGAAGGAGAATAGTCATAAATGTCAGGAGAGTTGCTTCCTATTTGCACTGATACTTGCCTCTCTATCACCGTTGGGTGTATTTTTAGTTCCTACCTTAAGGCTCTGGCTCTTATGTTTGAAAAATCTATATTCTCAGACTTCTCAAAAGTTTTTCTTCGAGCCATCTTCATACCCAAACATGTTTAATTACCGGGCGCTAAAAACAAACCAGTGCACACTTTGGCATTATTCTCAAATGGATGGCAGTAGGTCTGTAGGTCAGTTACTCAGGCAGTGATGGTGAGTCGGTGCTCAAGTTTGGAGTGCCCTGATAGACTTTGACAGGTTTGAACTGCTGCCAGCCAGGAGAAAGCATTCATCTGAACTGTAGTAGGAGGACAGTTTGGCAAAATTACATCCAAAGACAAGTTGTATTTTGTAGACGTGTCAGGGTGTTACAGAAAAAGATGCAAATCAGTTGTTTGATTTATCCATAGGCCTGCATAATCTTTGTCCTCTCTCTCTTCCTGCCTCTTTAGACTGCCCTATGGGTAATAACATATATTGATTCCTTATTTCCTCCTGGAGACTTGTGTGAGAGAGCGTGTCCTGGAGCACATTAAAACATTGTGGCAGCACAGAATTACCGGTAATGCCATTAAAGCTGTGGTGCGTGCCCCGTTCATTGCCGCTGCTGCTGCTCTCAGACCAGCGTGTCTGCACATTAAGAGGATTACTGCTGTGTGTTTTACCCTCAGCTGTTAACTCAGGAATGAGCCGTCACTGATACACAATTAGTCAGGTGAACCGGGATCAATTTGGGCCGGCTACCCGAATTAAATGTCATTGCGCTTGAGATGTGATATGGGCCCATGTCACACACGGAGCGTGCAATCACACTTTGGGTATATGTGTGTGTGTGTGTGTGTCCTCCTGTGTGGCTGAGTCTTTGACCCTCATTACTGCACATATGCTCTATTTTTCCAGTCTGTTCCATCCCAAGGCACGCTTTGTGTAGCAGGGACCAGAACAAAAAAGGGTTACACAATCTCCCCTGTGGTTCAGTGGGCTTGTTGACATAGGGCTCCTCTGACCCTTCTCCCTGAGGCAATTACTGAGGCGTTTATAGCTTCAGTCCTCCGTGACAACCACCGGTGTTTTTCCAACACTTAGTAGATGCTCTGTAGTGATAATCATTTACACTCTGTATATTTGCATAATACAAACAAGTCTGTGCAGAAATATGTGTGTTTTTCTGCAGTGTCATGTGTGGTACCTATACAAGGTCACTGCAGAGCGAATGGAGATGGGACTACATGTCAGCAAAGCTCAGGAGTTCAACAAAGGATTTACAGCGAGCTCTTTTCTCCCTTCTAACCTTCAGCCTTGAAGGTTGGATTGAGAGCATTTATTTGGATTTCTTTTCTCTCCGCAGCTCCTCATATTTTACTTTTTTTCTGAACTCCTTGGACTTATTTTATTTGAAGAGAGACTGGAGACAAGCTTCACACATACCCCTCTCTGATGTCTGTACTAAAATTATAACCACAGAGCTGCTTAGTTCAGTTTCAGTTTAATCTAAATCCCAATGGGGCAAGTAACCAGCTTTCTGGCAAGAAGTACTGACGGCTCCCAGAGTTTGGAATAATGAGTTATGACTTCTGAGAGTCTGTGTTTGATGTCCAAAAGTTTTTGAAGCACAGTATTAAAGCCTAATCTCCCTTTCCCATCTCACAAAACCTAATGCACTGCTGAAAGTTTCTGAAATATATCTGCCTCTGATACTCAGGTATGTCCACGCCTTGTATTTGGGCGTGCAGAGCCGCTGGCATGGAGACCCAGAGCGGCGTCACTACTACTGGCGCATGATGTTTGAGAGCGCTGATATCAGCATGCTTCGTCTCCTGGAGTCCTTCCTGAAGAGCGCCCCTCAGCTCGTGCTGCAGCTCAGCATCATGATCCAGGCCAATCAGGTGCTGCCCCTTCAGGGTAAGTGCCCCCAAAACGACCAATCACCACAGCCATCATCCACATCATCACATCAGTCAGTCATGAATCTGCAGCCCACACTGTACACACGCTGTGAGCGATGAGTCACTTGAGCTCGCCTCAATCAGGCTCCCACTGAGATGAGAGAAGTGCATTTTCTTTCTGTGCTACATGGTGAGACAGTTAACCCACAGCCATTTCCATCCCATCTTACTCCTCTTGCCAAATCTCTGTCTCTCTTCCTCCCTCTTCTTCGCTCTCTCCCCAGGGCTTTCAGCTTCTGCCTCACTGATATCCCTCGCCTGGATGATCTCCTCCTACCAGAAAGTCCTGAGGGACTCCCGAGACGATAAGCTACCCATGACCTACAAGGCAGTCATAGTTCAGATTCTGTGGCACTTATTTACCATCGGAGCTCGCACGCTGGCCTTCGCCCTGTTTGCCTCCGTGTTCCAGCTTTACTTTGGCATCTTCATTGTGGCCCACTGGTGCATCATGACGTTTTGGATCATTCAAGGCGAAACGGACTTCTGCATGTCCAAATGGGAGGAAATCATCTATAACATGATGGTGGGCATTGTGTATATCTTCTGCTGGTTCAGCGTCAGAGAGGGGCGTACTTGCTGCAGGATGCTCATCTATAGTCTGACTGTGTTCATTGAGAATGTGGCACTCACCACCTTCTGGTACCTGTACCGCAGCATTGGCGAGCGCCAGAGTACCTCAGACTTCTACGCTGTCGTCATGGTGTGCGTGGTGGCCAGCAGCTATGCCCTCGGCACTTTCTTCATGTTTGTGTATTACTGCCTGCTGCACCCTGATGGCGCAGTGTCAGGGTGGGGTTACATAGTGGAGAAGGAGGTGCCTGTGGAATCTCTGGCCTCGCCAGCCTCCAGCCTCCCTCCTGACCTGGTGAGCAGTCCTCCCAGGACCCTTCAGAGAACTAAAGGGTCAGACAGAGAGCAGGGGCATGGGATAGATGGAGATGTGTTTAAGGTGCGGCCACCTCGGGGAGCTCAGACCCCGGTGCCTCACCTCACACCCAGGACAGAGGGGCCCGTCATCCGAATAGACCTGCCCAGGAAGAAGTACCCCGCCTGGGACGCTCACTTCATTGACCGTCGGCTGCGTAAAACCATCCTGGTGCTCGAGAGTGCTGCCCCAGTTACACCAAGGATTCAGTACCGCTGCCTGGGCACTCCCAAAGAAGTGATGGAGTACGAGACCACCGTGTAATGCGCTGAAAGTGCTGTGACTCAGCTTGCTCCTGTGTGGACATCCTGCCTTAAATAAAAATGGCAGGAGGATGACTCTCACTGAGCAGTCAGTTTCAGCTCCACACTTACCTAATGGCTCTCTGTACTGGCCACAAACAGCCACAGCAAGGGATGGAGTGTCGTATGTTTACTTTCTACATGGGCAAGATCCTGTGATATTGTCTGTTGATGGTGCATATTTTGGTTTCTGTATCATTTCTCAGGTCAGGATGTGGTACAGAAAGAGGTGGAAGCTAGAGGGGAGCACAGGCAGGCAGAGAACTGGAGCTGTTATCAGTCAGAGGCAGAAAGTTCTCCTCAGTGAAGGTGCCTCAGCAAATCCTCTCCAGGTGGTCGGCAACAGAGACAAGCCTTCAACATGCATGATTATTTATGGCAGCTAAAACTGAAACATCACCGAGTGAGGAGGTAGACTTGCACTGCAGTTTTAAACACCATCGTCAGTACACACAACACAGGTAGTGGTCTTCTGAATCACAATTTTCCATAGCTATTCACTCATGTTGAAGGAGTCTCTGAAAATGCGGTTTCCAATCTGAAGGGCATGTCAAAAGCAACATTTGAGTTGAATGTAAAAACAGTTGAAAATGTGATTATTTGTGACAAGGCTTTGAGCATTTTCATGCTGTTAGTGGGATTTTCATCATTCCTGTGATGCTATATCTGTTTTGTTTTGGTTAGGTTTTTTGAGGTAAGCTGTGTGTGTGTGTGTGTTTACAAGCAATCTGTTATTTTGGGGACATGCCATCACTATTATAACAAGATGCACCTTCCTCCAGAATGTGTATGTACTAAACACTGCATTTACAGGATGTATTCTGCTGATAGGACTCAACAGCTGTATTTTCATACCACGTCCATCTTCCACAACAAAAGCAACAGGACAGACAATACTTTACATGTATAATACTGTAAAATGAAGAAGAAGTTGTTGCAAAAGGACAGCACTGTCTGTATTTGTACTGTATTCATATTTTGTTGTCTGAACAGTGTTTAAAAAATAGCTGCAGACTCCAGACTCCTAACAGAATAGCTTTGATATTACCGATGGTACAGGCATGTAGTACTTTTGGTAGCCCTTTATTTTACAGGTCTGTTGTTTCCTAATAATTTCCTCAAAATATTTTTAGAAAGAATTTTGGAGTTTGGTACAATCCGTTTAAAAGCATCCAGAGAAATTTTAGTGAAACGTTAAAAGCCCTTGCCTAATGTTGTGTAGGTCCCCTTCACAGATCTTTTGGGTCCTGTAGGTTGTGCAGCAGACCCTCTGTGGATTGGGTTTGTGTTGGCACATCACCCTGGAGCACAATCCTATTGGGATCTGGGAAATTTGGAAGCCGGCGCTCCTCCTTGGGCTGTTTGTTGTGTTCCTCAAGTCCATTTCTGAGTTTTGCAGTTTTTGCAGCATGGTGCATTGTCTAGCTTGGGGAGACTACTGCTGTCAGAGGAATGGGCTTGGTCTGAAATGGTGTGTTAAGACCAAACCCAAAGCTGAGTTTTTGCAATGTTTACAAAGCAGAAATGTGAGCAGAGGCAAATACTCTGTTGAAAACATTTCAACTTCCCCCAAAAAATTCCCTTCACGCCGTGTTGTGAAAGCCTATCGGCTGAGATTCTCCCAAAGACTGTGAATTCTGCTGATGACAATCAGAAAAAGATGACAAAGCTTTTTGTTGCCATTCGTGGGCAGCTGAAAATGTTCAACTTCACTTTTATATAGAGAGGAAAAAAGGAGAGAGTTTGGAGAAAATCACAGGACAGAAAATATGGCATTTGTTATTTAAATCCAGCTTGTACTTGTACCTTTTTTTTTTACCACTTGCCCCAATTTAATAGTGTAGTAGTTTACACATTCACCTAACAAATGAAAGCTGTCCAGTTCAATCCAGACAGGAAAGAAAAGTCCCTTTGGGGCTGCGACAGGCAGGGCATCCAGCATATGAAATCTGCCAAATCAAACATGCGGAGCTACCTGCGGTGGTGACCCCTTGTGAGTAAGAGAGCAACCGAAAGTAGCACTACCCCAATTTAATAATTGTAAAGTTCATAAACTAAATGCAGTCCATGTTTTAACTATAATCAGTGACAAATTACACTGAATTTAAGTCCTTTTACAGGAATCTTTTGAGGAAATGATTAGAAATTTAAGGACTCGTAAAATAAAGTTTTACCGTCCTTTGTTTTATCAGGGTTGTTTTTCTAGAATAGTCACAAAGGAGAGATTTTCTGACTTTTGTGTGTGCGTGTGTGTGCATCTGTGTGTGTGTGAGCTCACATACCAGCATGTGTATGGGTGTATGTGGGAGAGTCCTGCTGTGTGCATTTAAATTAATTTGAAACTGTGTCTATGACAGTTTTGTTGTAAACACTGTCCTTTAAGCTCGCTTTTCCCAGATGGCTGAAACAATAGAGAAAAAAAAGCCCACAGAGCACCTTTACCACCCCTGCTTCAGTGAAAGAAAAAAAGCCAAAGAGGCTTTGATTATGGTGCTAACTCAATCCATCAATAACAACCACACAGCGTACCATAAAATGAGTTTGTTGTGGCAGGAGTTGGGTGGGGCTGTACCTCAAACACAAAAGCTAGAATCAAAAAGCCTTAAGCTGGTCATGCCAGACTGTTGCTGTTCAGAGCAAGAAAAAAAAAGATGGAACAAGAATGTGGAGACGATTTCATGATGTTGTTGTTGCTAAAATAAAGAGCAATGTGTTTACCTGACCTTCTCTGTTACTACCTTTTTAGATAGATAGATAGATAGATAGATCACGGGCATGAATGTCATGTAATGTTGGGCTTCTAATGATTTCTTTTTTATGTAGGCAAACAAACATTTTCTGTGGTGAACTAAAAGATGTTACAGATTATGAATGACAGATAAAAATCTTTCTTTGTGCATACTTCAACCTGCAGCATGTAGACAGATGTTGATATTATTAAGACTTTAATTGTGCATTAATTTAGTATTTCAGTGTTACAGTTGTGGCCAAAGGTTCATCATGGGCATGAATGTCATGGTAATTTAAATGAACTCTACCAATTCTTCCAAGAAGAGTGGTCAAATATCCAGCCAGAATTATGACAGAAGCTTATTGATGGCTACCAAAAACATCTGGTTAAGGTGCAACTTTCTAAGGGGCATTTTCAAACTTTTGCACCCATTTCTTGTTTTTTAAAGTCATTAAAGAGATATGCTGTACAATTATTCCACTCTGGAAAAAGGACAGCTCAAAGAAATCATTAAAAGCCTAAAATTACCACGACATTCATGCCTTGGATGAGTGTATGTAAACTTCTGACCACAACTGTAGATAGATACTATAGAGGCAGATTGACAGATTGTTCTGATTAGATTGAGTCTTAATCCCATCTCTGCAGGGGATTAGTGGATTATCAGTACTGAACTTGTCAGTACTACCCACATCTCCAAACATCAGCACAACACAGTCTGCCTCCTCTTTGGCACGCTGCTCACAGTGTAATTCCCTTAAATGGTGAAGGAAGGAAAGGACCTATTGATTGCTCCTGCTCAGGAGATGGAAAAGCTTTCACACTTCAGTTTCTGTCTCAGAGAAACACTCACTACCAGACTATAAGTGTGGAACCAAAATGCAAATATTGTGCTAACTGTCCCATTAACTGTGATTGCTGCAGTACAATGAGAGAACAAGCAGCCGAGCTGTCTTTGATCTCACAATTACAGTCTCGCTCCCACTGACTTGTTCACAAATGCTAAATAGATGCTGCTGTAATTTTCTCAAAAGGAAAACAATGATGTGAAAACATCACCTCAAGATTTATTTCTTCTAATGACTCACAACTGTAAAATCATAAGCAACCATAGGAAGAAGAGGGATTTTTCACAGCTGTCCAGAGGGAAGCTATTTGTGTGAACAAAATAAAGGAAACATTACCACAGGCTGTATATAAAAGATAGACGTAGCCCACTAGTTTGTGTATTCCCATTTTTTATTTATTTAGTATTTTGGCCGCTGCTAGGTTTGTTTTCTTTCTGAGTCAGAACCATATAGGGATGAGTGGGTGGAGTGCTAAGCTGCATCCATAAACTGTACGGGTGCATCATGAAGACTAGAGCTGATACACGGATCGATATTAGCTATCTGACAATCTATCAGTCTCAATCTTTGTAATGTTCGATAAATGAAAATTTAAAAAGTAAAGAAGAGACAGCAGAAACACCCTTCAACTATGTTATGAGTATTAGTCTTGCAAAGTTTATCCAGCAGAGGGCACTCTGCAACTTCACTGTTGGCACCATGTGTTTGGAACACCACAAACACAACAACCAGCAGAGCGTAAATGAGTAATCCACGACTTGTTGTTATTTTTAAACTGCATGGTCATATTATCTTAGTAAGGACTCGTAAATAACTACACGCAACAAATGATAGGGAAATCTGTTTGTTTTGTGAGTGTGAAAGAAAAAATATCGGCCGATATATCAGATTTTTAAATCACCAAATATCGGTATTGGTATCGGCCTTAAAAATCCTATATTGGTCAGGCTCTAAAGCAGACCCATATACTAATTAGTGCTTAGTAACAGAATAATAAAATACTGGAATTTTATTCACCAAAACTGAAACACAAACTTCTTGGATGGTCTGCACCACACAGCAAGCCATAATGTTTTTTAGATAATGCAATAAAAAATGTTTAAAAGGCAACAACAACACAAACACAATGGAGAGGTCCAGTTCAGAGGTGAGGCATAGCAGACAGCTCCCAGCTACAGCTGCTTGTGTCATCATCCACCCACCCATCCATCTATTCATTATCTCCTGTTTATCTGAAGTCAGGACACAGTGGCAGCAGGCTAAGCAGGGTATTCCAGATGTTCTTCTAACCCAGCCACACCTTTCACTTCGTCCCGGGGGATCCTGAGGTGTTCCCGGGCCAGATGAGATATATAATCTCTCCAGCAGGTTCTGGGTCTACCCTGGGGTCCCCCACCAGTTGGGTGTGCCTAGAAAACCTCCAAAGGGAGCCATCCATCCACCTATCAATTAAAGCAGGACTTCAAGCCTTACCAGCATCCAAGTGGATGAGTTAAAAATAACTGTACAGTCGCTGTGAACGATGGAAATTATCCATATAGAGAACAAAACCGTTTTTGTACTAGGTTATCAACATGCTTTTAAATTCTGTAAAGTTGGGCATTTAAACAAGGGAGTCTATGGAGATTGACTCACTTTTGGAGCCAGCCTCAAGTGGAACCTGGAAGAACTGCAGTTTTTCACCAAAAGTATTTTTGCTGCCACTTGTGTTCAGCTAGTTCTACATACCCAAATATGAATTTGGACTAAATTCATTTTGATTTATTAAACCTTATTATAATTAACAGAGTGAATGCATTTTTGTTAATATGCTTATTAGGAGGCTGTCAATATTTGTAGATTATTACAATTTTATTGAATGTTTTAGGAATCAAATGGGGAACATATGGCCTGAAGGCCAGAACCAGCCCACAGACTGTCTCAGTCCAGCCCACAACCTTCTAAAAGGTAAACAAAACCCGAAAATCAGTAAGAAGCAGCACTATGCTAAACACACTCTGGGTAATTGACTGCAAAGATCTTTAACCTATTTAAAGTATGGCAATTTTTCATCAGGGACCTGTGCAGTGACGCAGTCAAACAATTGGCCAGATGTGAACTAATTTAGATGCTGCTGATTTTTTTTTTTTATCTTTGGAATATTTTAATAGAATTTGTAACCATGTTTTGATGGGGAAAAAAACTCACCCACCTCTGATTTCACAGTACACGTGTAACCCTTTATGAATTTATGAATAGATACAAATCAAAACTGCATATAATTTCAAGGATAAAAATGTATAAACACAGGTAAATAAGGAATAAACAGAGGATTTTTTATATGCATAAATCAATTTTGAGACCTTGATTCAAACTTCAAAAATATTTATACATATTTAAGACTGGAAGAGGTTTAATCATATATATATATATATATATATATATATATATATATATATATATATATATATATA
>VUQS01076263.1:35256-49233 GCA_015108495.1 Heterochromis multidens
AGTACGAGCAGCAGGAATATTTTGGTGATTATATCCAATCACCTAACAGAATTTACACGATTTAATTTGCATAATCACCCTCACAGCCAATCAGCAAACAGAGGGGTGGGGCCAATGTGTCCTTACCGGTTTCTCTTTGCCTTTGCGTCCAACTGCCACATTTCAAACTAGAATGGCGACTGCTCTCTGCGGTCTACAATCTACCGGCAGTAAACCAGCAAAGACTCACCGAGACCAGCGCAGAAAAGCGAAGGACTCCCGGCGGAGACAGGCAGCTCTGCTGTTTCTCAGCAATATCTCACTCGACGGACGACCCCAGTGTCAACTTAGCGATGGAAATACCGACCAGAAAGGCGCTGAGGAGCTCCGACTCAGGGACAGAGATTGCGGCGCCGCGGTTGTACCCCAGCCGGCGGATAGTCAAGGACCGGACGACCAGATGACAGACCCCGCCGCGGCCGGCAGTGGCTCATCCTCCAGTTTCCCAGGGGTGGTCAGTCTGGGTGGACCTTCTTTGGTAATGTCTCCGGGACTGGCCGGGGCTGTGGGAGCCAACGAGGTATTTTTGGATAGTGGTAGTGCGGCCGAGACGCTAACCCCGGACACTCCTCTTTCTCCTGTGCCCGCCGGACACCCGCACTGCTCCCGTGTCAAGTCAACGCCCGCCGCGCTCAGCCCGGTCGTGCCCGGTAATTCTCTGGATTCACGGCAGAGGTGAGCACATTAGTGGTTTGTATATTAACATACGGCCCAATGGGCCTTTAAACTGGGATACTGACTTCCGTATGAGACGGCACTAGCAGGTATCTGCAGCAGAAGTCACTTTCATTTTCATGGGTTCCAGCATTTTCGGTATTATTACCTATCAGTACCACTATATGTTAAATATAACCACTTAAATTGGGATTGTTCCCCTGTTATCTGTCCAAAACTGCTAATTTGTGTCCTGTATTAAGATGATAATCTAACATATACTTTATTCATCCCAAAAGTTGGGGAATTCCTTTGTTACACCAGCCAAAACAATGAACACAACCCATAACAAACAGAAGCTGAAAGTAAAATAAAGGAGCCCATTATCTAAAAATCTATATATAATACAATAAAACGGTATGTTAGAGGCTGAATAAAATTCAATAGGGAGCTGAATAATTTAAAATGTAAATAAAATACAATATAAAGCTATGCAAAAAGCTGAATATAATGCAATAAATTGGCTCTGAAGTAAAAATGTAACTAAAATACAATAAAAGACTACATGAAAAGTGATATATAATACATAAAGGAACTGAATAAGTAAAAGTATAAAAGTAATATAATAAAATGCAATGTTAAAAGCTTAATGTAATACAGCAAAGTGGATCTATAAAGTGAAATAGCTCAGTACTTTAAATAAAGCGCATTTATTATCACTGTCTTGGATAAAAATCTTTTACCGCTTGTTACTTTTTGGTGGAAATACCCTAAATAATTTGGCTTTACCTCCAAACCTGTGATGCAAAGAGACTTGCATGATTACAGTGGAAGCCTTAACACGTGCACAGTCTTTGTTTGGTTGATGTTGTGAAAGCATTATTAATTAAAGTGGTGTTTTAATCTGCTCAGGTTGAGGAATGTCTCTGGTTCTCCCGGACCCAAGGTGCCAAAGAAAGTCCACTTCATCAAGACTATGAGGCAGTATGATACCAGAGGATCCAGGTGAGTCTCCGAGCAGCGTTTGTACATACATTTACACGCAGATTTCAATAGAGGAATGTAAAAATAGAGAAAAATGTGGCTGTTTAATCTTTAAATAGGCCTTAAATATAGCAGTGTTGTACTCCTCTGTAATAAGCTGCTTATCTGGTGCACAGGCTGCAGAGGAATAACAGGGATACAGCTGCAGAGTTGCGATTGCTACAGTGAATTTAATCACCCCTGGAAGCTTAGCAAAAGCCAAAAGAGGCGCAGTGTGGAAATTTAACACCCCATTGCACCAACAGTAAGGTAACCCCAGAGCAGGACAGGGCTGAAATACCACACTGATGGCAGTTTCTTAAGCGGGTTGACCACAAGAGCAAAATAAATATTCTCTCTGTAGACTTTGGCACAAACATGTCGAATATAAAATTTTTATGTGGTTATTTGACTCCCCATTTGCCATCCAACATCCACTGTCTACTTCATATCCATCCCCACATGCATATGTGTGTTATGTGTTTTCTGCTGGTGCGTGCGAACCAATGACAATCCCAAACTGTTCCACAGGTTTCTGTTTGAGGCAGCCACACATTGCGTGTTACTTCCTGAGCTGAAGGGAAGCTCTCGTTTAGAGTTTATACCATAAGGTAATTAACACTAGTGGAGGTCAGTGTTGTAGTACTGTCCCCTCCCCTCCACAAGAGATCTCTCCGAGGGTCTGCTGGCCTGGGTGTTTACAGCTGAGCATTGGCAGAGGCTGCTAACTGTATGTTATTGATGTTTTTGTGAGGAGCTGTTTTTAGCACTTACTGGTTGTGGTGCTGCTGAGTAGATCGGTCTGCTTGTCCGCATTTCTGTCAGCATAAAGGAGTCCTAGTGAGTGTTTACTATGTTTGCTGTGGTTGCCTGTCCATGGTTTGAATGAGTTCAGCTCTAGTTTCAGCTTCTTGTGTATTACCAATGCATTCAAGTCATACAGAGCTGTATGCAATATACAGTAAGAAGCACAGAATCAGCTAATCTGAGTTATAGGCCCTGAAGTACATAGAGGCTGGTCAAAATGGCACCTTTTAGGTCACCTTATTTTTTTCTGCAACCCTCATAATGTGCCAGACATAGCCACATAAAGTAAAACTACTGCAAATCACAATCTGAAGCCAAAGTCTGGTTATAGAAGAAAACTGTTCAGAACAAAAACAAGTCATTTTTTCTACTCCTGGCTCTATATGATGTCACTGAGAGCAGATATCCCTATGTGGTTGCATAGATCTGGCCTTTCAAACCTTCTTTTAAAAAGGGGCAACCAATCAGAAGAAAGCTGTATAACAGGGAGCTAGAATGGATTGTTTCAGTCAGAAAAATAAGGATTATTTTGAACTGTGAATCATGCAAAGCACTCTAGTAGAGCCCAAGAATAAAATATGGAGCTGGAAATGAGCAGAACTGGTCCTCTTTAAAATATTAATTGAATATATGAAGAGTCGAGGTTATTAAAGCAAAGAAAATCTTCATAGTATTGGCATACCAATGATTTTTATACCCTGACAAACAGTCTGTGATCCAGATTTTATGACTACCTCTGTGACTTGAATGTAATGGTTCCCTGCGAGAGGTGTGTAGCTTTAGTACTGACGAGGACCGAAGCGGCTGTGTGGCTGATTTTGCCATCACTGCAGCTGATGAATGTCGTGTAGCTGCAGAGTAGCAGTGACTGTAGCTGTTGCTTGTAGACTGACACACCATCTGTTTTGTCTGCCTGTACTTGCTGTGTCCTGCAGGATCATGCTGATTTGTGCCAAGCGGTCGCTATACGCTGCTTTCTCAGTGCTGCCCTATGGAGAGAGTTCTCATATCAGGTACAAAGAAAGCACCATCCCAAGCAGAGAGCACTCACCCTTCACTTTTATGTTTCCATCTCCTCCTGTTTGAGCCATCTCATTCTCAAAAGGGCAGTGAGTGTGCAGCACTGGGTGGAACAATCACATAAATGTGTCTCTTTGTGAACAGTGACCCTAAGTTGGAGGCTCAGAGGCAAAGACTCTCCTCTGTGGTGGCTGCTGACCTGCTTCCTTCTCTGGAAGGAGTGGAGCTGGGCGCCTGTGGAAAGGTGAGTGTCAGCCCGATGTAAAGCAATACCTCCAGTATATATATATATACACGACTGAAAATCTGCTTGTGCTGTGACTCATGCTCATCTGAGACTAACACACTGTAACTTGTCACTGTGGACATGTATAACTCCTGCTGAGTTAAATCTTTATATTAAAAACATACCATACATTCAGTATATACACTAGATTTACAGTTGCTTTTACGCTGGGGTTTAATTTACTTAAGCGTAAACACACCATTGCTGGCCATTTGATAGACTTCTGTTAAGTAAGCAGGGTTTTTCCTCAATACGGAAAAATTGGGTACCCCCTCCACTAAAGAAGGTTTAGCTTTAAACCAAAGCCAAACAGGGTTGTGATATAAATCTGTTTTATTCAGTTGTTTTTTATAGTAGGGTCTAATTTACTCAATCACAAAATGCATCTTTGTTTATTAAATATCCAGAAATGACAGGAAAATGCATGGACTGTTAGAGTAAGTTAACACAGACTCAAATACCTGTTATTTCAGAAAAAAAAAAAAAATTCTGTTGGAAAATGTTGAATTTTTACAACTTTGTGTTTTAATTTGCAGAGTTTTTCTTGGCTCAAAATGGGCTTTTAGTGGGTGACCAGGCATATAAGAACAGTGTACCTTTACTGCTATTTTTGGATGTTTGATAAACAAAAGATGTGTTTTATGCTTGAGTATTTCTTTTAAATGTTTTATTAAAAATATTTTTATTACATTTCTGGTTATTTTCCTTTGGGTGAAGTCCAAAACCTCTTAGGAGCTAACAACATTGTTTGCATGCAGGTAGACCCTGATTTGGGACATGCTGAGAGTGCAATGACAAGATTATTTAGATAAAATAATCCACATGCTTCACTGCTGCATCAATTACTACATAATCCTAACTGTTGTACATGCACCACTACAGAGGTCACTGATGAAACATGTTACATTATGTTATTAATATGGGCTGAAGTCAGACAGTTTTACAGTCGTTAAATATAATATTAAACCCTGAAGTACTAAATCAGTGTATGTAGAAAGTCTGTCTGAATGTTGCAGGTTGAAACATGCAGCACAGAGGACAGATTTTTATCTGTCATTAGACAGAGAATGTTTGTTTGCCTGCATAAGCGGTCTAGCCTGTTGGAGTTGAATTTAAATCGCAGTTCAGACTCATTACAGTCATTTGCCTCAAGACTCATGAACACAGTGCTGCCTTTTATCGATTTTTGGGAGTTGGGGGAGGACATCGGGGACCAAACTATGATTATTTGCAGGCAGCTTCTGCCCCTCGAGCCACATTTTGCTCATGTGTGCAGTAGATGCAGAGTACACTTTGTTTTTGAGGACGTGGGATGAGCAGATTGTTGTTTGTTTACTTTATTATAAACAAAGATACTAATGAAAAGATAAATACCTGAATACCCAGAAATGTTCGCATCGCTGACTGTCTCATTCTCCCTCCTCAGACGGTGTCCTACGCTCAGTTCCTTTATCCGACCAATGCCTTGGTGAGACAAAAGAGCGGCGGCGCACCAGATAACTGCACAGCTCAGACCCCTCAGTCACGTTTCCGTGGCAACGGGCAGAGGAGCTTCACCCCTGCTCGTCTGAACAGCACTGTGGCACAGGATCCATGTATGAAGCTTACAGATGTGTGCCTGCTTCTTGACCCTAACTGACCGGAGCTGTTATTATTCACTCGTGTTTGTGTGTCTGTTTCAGATGTGGAGGAGGTGGCAGAGTATGACCCCAACCTGCTCAGTGACCCTCAGTGGCCCTGTGGGAGACACAAGCGGGTTCTTATATTTGCATCATACGTGGTGAGCGGGGCTGCAGCTCTTATTTTCATTATCAGCTAATCAGGGTTTTTTTTTTTTTTTTATCAGATTACAGCAGATTAAACGTAATCTGCTCATTTCCAGCTACATATCTTACTAGAGCAGCTTTGCATGATTCACAGTTCAAAATAATCCAAAATAAAACAAAATATTTTCCCATATCAGAAGAATAAAAAACTCCACTGGGAAAAAATATGTGCTGCAAGGGCAGCTCAAAATGGTGACCCCTCAGCATTGAGGCTTTTTCTTATCCCACCAGCTAACTTATGAACACTGCAACACATGTTTATAATAAAGCGGTGGTAGATAACCACGTTTATTTATCATCTGTTCGTCTGTCGTGTAGTTTTCACCATCGAAACTCAACCAGTTTTGACTGAGGAAATAACACTGATGTTTCATTCACATTTTCTGGTGCAAGCCAGCAGTTCATCTTTAATCCATCTTCCTTCTCACTGACTGCCCCTCTTTTAGCAGCTGGGTGGGGCCAGAGGAGAATATGGAGAATTCAGTGACAGCAAAGTTAGCAGCAGAAGTTCTCCTGTGTTCCAAGAGAAAAAAAAGCTTCTAAAAACCTAATGTCAGTTTTCACCTGTGGTTCTGTACATGCAGTTTTTATGTCTACATGAACACCAAAATTAAAGTTACTTTAGATAATGCTTAAAAATAACAGCCTGAGCTGACCATATTAGGAATATCCTCTCCTTTTGTCATCATACAAAAACTTTCTGAACATACACCGACTTGTTTAACATGATTATCTACTGTTGTAACAGCATGAGACAGAAAAGGAAAGGTCCAAAATCTCATGGCAGTGACAAATAAGAGCAAAAGCTGACTGGAGCCTTTTAAATGTTTACCTCAGTGTCTGTGTTGTTGGGGAAGAGAGAAACCTGATTTCCACAGTGAGGTTGGTCCTCAAAGAAGCTGCTTTCTCTGCCATGTGAATAGATAACCAGGTTTCTAATGAGCCGTTTTACAAATGCATTACAAAAGACTGCAGACAGGAAAAGTAACGGTGGAGCAGGTGGTAATTGTTTGTGTGCACATTTGTATTTATGACTCAATCCAAAGCTCAACACAAACTAAAACTCCAGGATGTCCGCAGAACTCTCCAAAAGTATTTCTTACAAAAAAAGAGAGACAGACGATATTAAAAATGCCAAAATAGTTTCCCTTGTGTTTTTATATCAGATTCCAGGCTGCCACGAGACGTTTCACAGCCACAAACTTAAAATGGGATTATTGCAGCAGTTGATTGTGTTTGCAGGAGGCTGCTTAATAAGTGTAATATGTGCAGTTTCATTCAGCACCACCACACCCAGAGCAAACACTGTAGAAGCTAACTACCCTGTTAGTTTTTAGGAACAAGTGAAGACTTCTGCAAATAACTACACGAATAAACCATTTTCCATCTATTTGTTCGAAGCCACTTATCTGGCTCCAGGTGGGGCTCAGTTAATGAATTTATTAAACACTGCTGGAAAGGCCCAGTCGCACCGTGTGATTGGACGTCAGGTGTTGTATATAAAAACAGTCAAATCTGAAAAAAGTTTTCTACAGTAACTTTAGTATATTTAATGAAACCATGCAAATGTTACCTTCATAGTAGGAATATTTTCTGAGTCACAGGCCCACGTGGCTGAGATTTGGCATTTTTCATTCGCCATATTTTTTCAGCATATTTGAGCCCTCATAACTTCATAAGTACATTAGATAAAAATTTTAGGGTAGAAAAAAAAAACCCCATTTAAGCTGTTTTAAAAACATCTGCAACCAAGCGTCACACTCTAATTTAGTCAGTTATACTGACACAGAAGGAATCGCAGCTAGGAGATCAACCTGATATCAAAATGTAGGTAAAAAGGAGACCTTTCATATCTTATAACTTGTTTTGACCAGTCACCCATCCCACATGGTGATCTGACCCTGAACGTTTACCCAGAATACACTTTTTTAACTGTTCTTCAGTGAATTGTGGGTGCAGATGCTTTTTTTCTGTTACTCCTCATCACAGATGGTGATTGGTGCAGTTTTGCTATTAGCAAAAGTAACACCAGACTTATAGTCACACTCACTAAAATATGATGGACCTTAAATTAATTAAATGAGCCCCACCTGGAGCCAGATAAGTGATAAAAATCAGGATTCTGACAGGGTCAACATTTTATTTTTGACCCACATTTCATTTTATATATAAGGGAACATGTTATACTCACAGGACTGCACAGATTCCTGTGAAAGCTTTCGTCTTCACATGACTGGAGGCATGGTGATAAACCCTTTTATTTTAGTCTCTAAAGTAGCTTGGCTGCTGGAAGGTTAATATGACGGATGATCAGGAAAAGCACAACAGGGCCACTTAAATAGCCATAAAATGAACTTGTTGAATCCTACAGAAGCTTAAAGTCTAGATGACTGGATGATTATTAAATTCAGACACTCTTTTTGTGATGGAAAAGCTCCACTCTTTCTGTTTGTCCTCTCCCTGCTCCTGTATGACCGGGTTTCTCTGAGTTTCTCTGGTTCTTTGTCTCATGCCGTCTGCCCTCCTTTGTTTCAGAAATCAGGACAGGGCAGTTTCATTTGACTTGTAAATTGTTGTAAAGCAGTTCTGCAGTCATGTTGAAGAGTAAATGCACCCTTTATCTCCCATTCACATGGTTTTATTGTTCCTCAGCTGACTGCGTCACTAGTCTGTGACCTCTAGCATGAATGTGTTTGTGAAGCAATCGTTATCAAGATGAACAAAACTGAAACGCTTTACTGCAGCGGTAATTCCAGCCAGTTCAGTATTGACATGGTGGTTTTGTTTTTCCATCTCTGCAGACAACAGTTATTGAGTACGTGAAACCATCTGACCTGAAGAAGGACATGAATGAGACTTTCAAGGAGAAGTTTCCCCACATTAAACTGACACTGAGCAAGATAAGAAGGTGCAGATTTCTCACATTCGTCTCTCATTTTCAGACTTTGAGCCTTTTAAAGGTTCGGCCTCGGTCTGTAATCTGGTTCAAAGTGTACACACAGTGCAGTCTTTCTTAGAAAACAGATTAGTCACCGTGACTTCTCCCCTCCTCTAGCCTGAAGCGGGAGATGAGGGCTGTGAGCGAGGAGTGCGGCCTCCAGCCGGTGACCATAGCAATGGCTTTTGTTTACTTCGAGAAGCTGGTGCTGCAGGGACGCCTCAACAAGCAGAACAGGAAGCTGGTGGCAGCGGCGTGCGTGCTGCTGGCTGCAAAGATCAGCAGCGATCTGAGGAAGCCAGAAGTCAAACAGCTGATTGATGTGAGTAAAGTTTCCACTCAGAAAACAAAACAGGATGTTTTTATTTGTAACTCGCCACCTTTCTCATCATGCTCAAACGAGAGCGGTAACGAGTGGAAAAACTCGTGCAGTGTAACGCTGAGCCCTCAGGCCAGGAAAGCACAGACCCACAAAAAAGCTTATTTACTTTAAATGCTGCAAATTTAATTCATAATCATATAGAATAATGTGTTAGTAGATTTATATTTTATATTAATAACCTAAATCTAAGATAAATATAGTGGCGGCCCCCTTTAGACTCACCCATGACGGCTGCATACAGACAGCTTTGAGTTGAACTTCTTCTTAATTTAAGCCATGAAGGACTTTTATTGTCATTTTAAACTGTAAGAAGAAACTAATCATTAGTGAAGAGTCAGTTCACCACGTTTGCTTCACAGATGAAGTCAGCTGGTGGAAAACGGGCCAGCGGCTGTCCAATCAGCTGGTTCTGTGCCAAAAAAACAGCCTAAAGTCATCTTTCCCTCTAGATTCTAAAAATAAAGATTCTTAGAAGTAACTTTGTTCCTGCTTTTTTCCTTTTAGCAGTAAGTCAATTAAAACAATTTTATCTTTCTATAAACCTTAATATAGCGATACTATACATCTAAAGCTTGTACTTGCTGACCTTATATGAAATCTCCAAGTAGGCTGGTTTGAATCCTGTGTTTCCTATTTGATCTTTACGTCCTCTCAGGCTAACACCGCCAGGGCTGCAGCTGAAAGAAGAATGCTAAAACTGTCTTAGATGCTAAAGGAATAAATCTGTTTTTTGATTGATGCTCATCAGAAAGAGACAAACATGTTAGATATCCTCTAAAAGCTGCACGACATGCGCAGTGAGGTCCACAGGATTTTCCAGAGATCTGATTGGTCTGTAGGTGGTGGTTTCATACAACATAAAATGCTCCAGATCAGGTTAGGTCTGCAGCATAAGTTACCGTGGCGACGAATTACCTTCATAACACTGAAAACTCAGGGTTAAACCTGAAGTTACCTTAATAATCCCTAGTCCTGCTTCACGGTACAGGCTTATAAAAAACCAGATATCAAAGATCATTGAAGTCAAACATGGAAAAAGCAACATGACACACAACCCACACATCATCATCATCACTACCTGTATCTTCCTCTGTTTTATCTCCCCGTGGACGAGCAGAAGCTGGAGGAGCGTTTCCGTATAAACAGACGCGAACTGATTCCTTTGGAGTTCCCGGTGCTGGTTGCCCTGGAGATGGGACTTTACCTCCCCGAAAGCAAGGTCATGCCACACTACCGCAGACTGGTGCAGCAAGGTTAGACGTGGCGGCGTGTGGCAGGTCAACCAGTTTATAAGCTGTGGTGTTTGAAATAAATACTTGTGGTACTATTTTGTTTTCACTGTACATTAACTAGTTTACACTCAGTTTCTTCAGACTTGATGGCATGTGTGTGTCTCCCTGAATGTCTTTTTGTAGGTGTGACGTTCTCATGTTGATCCGGTCATGAGCTCTATGTTAGAGATGTTCATTGAGCACATTAATTGTGCTTTTATTTTGGTTTCTCATGGGTTTTTGGATGCCACACTATTCTTGACTTCTATTTAAACGTATACTGTAATGATGTTTGTGGGAAAAAAACCACCTCGCCTGCACCTTTCTTGTAACTATACAGCTGTATAGTATTTATGTAAATGACATCCTGCTGATTTTTTTTGTAAATGCCTTTTGAACCCACTGTGACACTGAAGCATTTTTAGCAATTAGCCTGAAACATGACGCTGTAGATCGTAGGTGGAAAAACATCTTTAGGGAGGGAAGTGGCCTTTAATTTATGTCCATGTGATATTTGTACTGTTTGTCTCACAATACTCCAGCCAAACTCATATATTTACTGTGAATAGTAAGAAAATATCAGACTCCTGTGGCAGCTCTGTGTTCTGACTTTGGTGTTGGTTGTGCTTATATCCAGTATTTCCACTGTGCTGTGGTGTCACGTGCAGAGAAACAGAATGATGGAAGTTTCCTATTTATAGTAAACTTTTTTTTAAATGTTTTGTGTCATTACCCAGGGACATGTTTTGTAAAATGCACTGGCTAGTTAGTTTTTAGTTCTCAGGAATTTTTACTTTTTCCATTTCTTTTATGCTGCAGTCACACTATGGAAAACAGGTTGGAATGAACAAAAGTTTTGCGACCGTGTGCAATGGCCTTGAGATCGTTGCTTGAAAGACAGGCACCAAATCTGCAACCACTAACAGTCAGTTGCCGTCTTCAAAGCAACTTCCAATATGTCAAGACTGCAATAAAACAGTTTATCAGTTCGCAACTGAATGGGGTCAAGTTGGCAATTACATGCAATCAGTTTGTGATAATGTGGAAATTAACGGTGACATATTGACAAAAATCACAGATCTGTTGCATCTGCATTATTTGCAAACCTTGAGGGATTGCAGTCTAAGTTGGACCACGATTGTTTGGAGACAGTTTGCCTCTGGTGAGGTGACCTGTACAATCGCCTTGCAATCGAAAGTGGTTGCCCAGAGGTTGAGTCCACTACACCCTCAACATCTGGGCAACCACTTTCGATTGCAAGGTGATTGAACAGGTCACCTCACCAGAGGCAAACTCAACCAATTGGTTGCTGCAATTACTTGCAATCTCCAAATGCAAAACATTTCAGTGCAATCACCGTTAAACCACCAATTTCTCCTAGTTGCACAAAGGTTGCCGACCTATTTTGACTCTAGTGTGACTGAGCCTAACCCAAAGACACCGTAGCGATCGTCACTGGAAGATTGTAGTGTTTTCATTGTGACTCTAGAATACATGAATAGATGAACCGGCTGGTAGAAACATGTCAAATTTGGACAAGTACGGACAAAAAGTGCCTGAAATCACAGTGGCAGTGAAATGGTTAATAATCGTAAGTGACATTTCTTTGTCTTGCTGTGGTTGATCTTTAAATGTTGGTCTTGTCTGGGAAAGATAATCAGTCTTCTTACATGATGGTGATTCAGTTTATTGTGTGCGTGTCTGATGTGATTTAAAAAAAAAAAAGAAATTGTTAAAAATAACCGATGTGCAGAAAATGTATGTTTTTTGTCAAACTGTTGAACAATGTGTGTTTACACTGTACTGTAAAATGAATGGTTTTTTTAAAATATATTTTAAGACACTGAAAAGTGAATTTTGAGTTTTGTCTTATTGGCTACAAAACAAAATCAGTCAAACACTAAAAACAAGTGTGTTTCAATTATTTTTACTGTTCCCTCATGTTTGGACAGGATAGGCTAGTAGCTGACATGCAGGTAGAGTACATGTTCAGTCAGTTAAATCAGTAGATATGAATTCAACACAGTACTATCAGCCCGGAGTCACACTTTCTACTAAATTTATCCTTGAGGTGTGACAGGAATAAAACCGCAGCTAAGCAGCTAAATAAATACAATAAATAATAATAATATTTCTTAAAAGAGCCCTCAGTCCAGACTCATGTCTTCATCATCATCTTTCTTGTCTTTGGAGTCGCCGTCCTGATCCGACTTTGTCTCCGTCTCCATGGCTTTGGCAAAAGCCTCCACATCTGAAAAGAAAAACATGCAGAAATCAAAGCTGGAGCTAAAGATTAAATAAACAGTTCTCATTTATTTAGCTGAGCTGATTAACTGTTAGATATTAGAGATGTACAGAAAGTTATTAAAGCACTAACAAGTGTTTTATCATAGTTGAGGCCAAAATTATTAGCCCCCCTTATGAAATTAGACAACACTCTTGATTTCACTATGAAAATGACCATTAACAAGTGTTTGTTTTTTATAGTGTATTTGTTTCCAAAATAACAATGTCCACTAAGTTTAATTAGGATATTTTATTGATACACAGAGTTGAAACAAGAAAGGGCAAAAATGAGACATCCAAAATTATTAGCCCCATGGCCATTAATAGTCAATACTGCACCCTTTCTGAGCCACAACTGACAATCTCTTAGAGTAGGTCTTTACTAGGTTGGCACAGGGCTCCTGAGGGATTTTGGCCCATTCCTCCATTGCAAATTGTTCTAGCTGGTCCAAATTGCATGGTTTCCGAGCATGGACATTCACTTTGAGCACTCGCCACAGATTCTCAATAGGATTGAGGTCTGGGCTCTGTGCGGGCCACTCCAGGATCTTGGTTTTGGTATCCTTGAGGAACTGTTGGACTAATTTCGATGTATGCTTTGGGTCATTGTCTTGTTGGAAGGCCCAGCGATGACCTAAGCCTAGACTACGAGCAGATTTCTGCATATTCTCCCTCAAAATGTCAACATAATTTTCTTTTTTCATGATGCCATGCACCTGAACAAGGCTCCCTGTGCCTGAGGCTGCAAAACAGCCCCACAGCATGATGCTCCCACCACCATGTTTAACTGTGGGAACTGTGTTCCTAGGGTTGAAGGCCTGTCCCTTTCTTCGCCAAACATAAGCAACATCCATGTGCCCAAACAGTTCCAGTTTAGTCTCATCAGACCAAAGCACAGACTTCCAAAACTCATCTTTACCTTTCAAATGTTCACGGGCAAACCTCAGTCGGGCTGTGATGTGCCGCTCTTTGAGTAAAGGGGTTCTTCTGGGACGATGGCCCTGAAGCCCACCACGATGAAGAGCCCTCACAACTGTGTTCCTTGAAACATCAACTCCAGCAGAGGCCAGGTCAGCAACAATCGTCTTGGCAGATGTCCGGGGTTCCTTGCTGACATCTCTGACTATTTTCCTCTCCAGAGTTCTTGAAATCTTGCGCTTACGGCCACGGCCAGGTTTGTTTCTTACAGAATTTGTCTCCTTGTACTTGGCAATGATGCAACGTACAGCAGTTCTAGACACTGTGAATCGCTTGGAAATGGCAGTGTAGCCTTCCCCCTTATCATGAGCCTCTACTATCTTCTTTCTGAGCTCCAGACTGATTTCCTTTGTCTTTGGCATGGTGAGTAACAGTAGTCCCTCTCATGTGTTCAAGTGCCCTGTTCCTTGGAGTCTTTTTATGCTGATTGAATGTTGTTAGGAAGCCAATTGACTGCAGGTGTTGTT
>VUQS01076264.1:0-21438 GCA_015108495.1 Heterochromis multidens
GCCTCTCTATGACATCCCTTTTATAGCTAATCATGTTACAGACCTGATGTCAATGAACTTAATTAGTTGCTAGATGTTCTCCCAGCTGAATCTTTTTGGACTTTCTTGCTTTTTCAGCCATTTGTTGCCCCTGTGCCAACTTTTTTGGGACCTGCAGCAGGCATCAAATTTGAAATGAGCTCATTTAGTGGATAAAGGTGTAAAATTTCCCAGTTTCAACATTTGTCATGTTATCTATGTTCTGTTGTGAATAAAATATTGGCTCATGTGATTTGGAAGTCCTTTGGTTTTCATTTTGTTCAAATTTAAAGAACGTCCTGACTTTTCAGGAATTCGTGTTGTATATATATGGTTATGTTTGTCTAATTTTAAAATTTGTTTGATGATCTGAACATGTAAGTGTGACAAATCTGCATAAAAATACTTTTTCACAGCACTGTATATAAACATAACTAGTAAAAAATATGACAGCACTGTAGATCACTACAGTTTCACTACCTGCCCCTGAAATCTATGGCATTTCTCAATGTACTTAATATATTATACTATACTGTATATTATTTGATTGCACATTAATGGCCTATGTTGATTTTAAAGCTTTAATAATTGAATGTAAAATATCAATATTTTGCATGGCTTGTATTTCACACCTTCCAAAATACTTATTTGGACCTTGTATTCTCATACGTTGTTGTTTGTTTTTCTTTTTCTTTATCAGCTTTACATATAACAGTTATCATTCTTGGCATCATTCTTCTGCTCCTGACAGCAGCAAGCACTATGTGGTACTATAAATTGTGAGTAACGTTTTCAGATAATCTGCATGGCTTAAAGTACTTTAAAAACTTTTCCCTTGTATGACATTCATTTGAAAACAAAAAAAACGCAAGTTTTGTTTCTTTGTTTCTATATTTTGTACACAGTTTTTGGTAGGTATTCTATAGAAGAATATTTAGAATACTAGAGAATACAATAATGGTGTAATCTACATATATTTTCTTTTATGAAAAACTTTTCCCTCTCTTTTTGGAACAGATATGTTTTCAGCTGCTTGTCTCAGGGGCAGCAGATGGATGACATAGCGACAGAGATGTGGATATGCACCGATAGTGAGGTGGACCTATGCAGCCAGTATGGACCAGAAGGGGATGATGATGAAGAAGGAACAGACAGGAAGTACTCCAGTGATATCATGCTGTGTGTGAAGCCAGATATCAAAGCAAATTCTTCAAAGTAATATGACAATTCTGTGCAGGTTTTTGTAGGCACAACTGTGTTACCTGATAATAAGAGAAATAAGAGATTACAATATGATTTACATAATTTCTTTGGTTGATTTGTTGTCAGTATATACAACCTGTTGCGGGACTCTGTTTCTTCTTTTGGCTGAAGACAGCTCTGTGTGACTCTGGCTCTATGTTTAGACTTGTTGTCATACAGCAGAATGAATTTGGAACCCAGCAGATGCTTTTCTCATGGTACTGTGCACTGGAGAAAAAAATGCTAATATCTAACATTTAACATCCAACTTGTTGGTGGAAACTTCTAATATTTTGTACACTAATCTTGTTTAAAAACAAACAAACAAACAAACAAAGAAAGAAACAAAATAAACATTACATTTAGAAAATAAATAAATAAAGAGTTTTTATTTACAAACATTAGATGAAAAGAAATCTTTTATAATTATGCTGCCCCTTCAACCTCATGTCCCAATCATCCTTAATTCACCCTGTTTAAGAAAATTATCAAAGTTTCTAACATCTATTAAATAATAATAACTATAATAACAACCAGTAATAACAATTTTGAAAATTTAATGTATATAATCCTGAGCTTTTAATAACATTACTCATTTCATGAAGTGGCATTTCCTGCCGCTGCATGACATGACTTTTAAACAGATTTTTACATGGACACCTGTATTAACTTTTGTTTTTGGTACCAAGAGCATACATATAACTTTTAAATGAAATAAAGATTTTCATGATAAGTTAATATTTTCCTAGTTTTACATTGGTTGTACAACCTGACATGGAAAGTATCCCAGTCCACTGTTTGAATTAAGCTATTCATATTTAAGAGAGGACTGCAAAACTGAGCCAGCCATAAAGACCCCATGGGGTCCTCTGGATGAGAAAATATCCTTTTCACTATTATTACCTTTTTACTTCATAATCAATTTCTTGACAAAATGCTTGCTTATTTTAATTATCTCAACAGCTTTAAAATTATTGGTATTTATACATTTAGATTTTCTATATACATTTATTTTATTATGTATAAAGCATAATATAAAAAATTAAAAAAAGATTATGCAAGTGTACTTTATTTTGAATTTACTATCATCATCACTTAAAGAAAAAATTATTTTCTTCTTTTACAGGGACGCTCTTGCTGCCAGACATGCGGTGTTTAGATACCAAAATATGAAAGAATTTATATTATATGAATGCACTGAAAAAGTATTCAAACTAAAAAAGTTTTAAAGATTAAACCCCCACATCTCATGCTTTAAATGAATTAAAAAGGCTCATTAAAAAGATAGAAATATGCATATCAGTAGTACTGTGTGTCCAGGGATGTTTTATGCTTAAGTCAGTCATTATTAGTCATATGATGCAGGAACAGGAAAGCACATTAAGACTACAAAAAGAATTTAACATGTTTATCAGACATGTTAATCAAAATAACATACGTAAATAGAGGACCAATGAGGGGATCCATTCAGAAGGATTTCCATAAGAGTAACAAGGGGTGCAGACAATTCAGGGACATAACTTATTTCAAAATTGGACAGTAAGCATTAAAAAATTTATAAATGTTAAAAATAACATTTGATGTAGATTATTATAAGTAGGGCTATGCAACAGTAATGAAAAATATCAAAATATATGCATTTTTCTAACTTATATAGGTAACTAAACTTGAACAAAGATGATTGGGGACATGACAAAAGAAATAAATAAATGAAATAAAATAAAATAAAAATCAGTGATTACTGTAAAAAATAAATAATGTTTGACACATATAACTGCTTTGTATGGTAGAGGGGGGTTGATAGTGTAAGACAAGCTTTTAAAAAAAATATATATTCAAAATACAGTCATTTCTTTCATGGGGACTTAACCCTTTAAAGCCTCAACCATGAAATAATTGCCAGAAAATTCACATTTTTTGAAAATGGAGTGTTTATTGAACCTTCTGACAAATTGAACAAAAAAAGAAATTAAATATTAATTTGCTTAAATGACTTTTAATTTGCATCATATTTGTCGGGGGATGTCTGAAAAACTCATAAAAACTCATGTATCAAATATGATACACTCGGCATTAAAGGTTAAAAGGCACCGAATACATGTTGTTACCAGGGCCGCAACATGGTGGTGGTAATGAGTCCTTTAATTACTTGCGCACCGACATATTACCAGCGAAGAAGAAAAAGAAGAAGACAACCACAAACCGCTGCTAAATTTTCTGCTTTGCGCGCTCGTGTTTAGAAACGTTACTTTACAGCTTTCGTAGGAAATACACGAAATGCGACGTCTGGGATCTGTTCAGCAGAAGATTCCGTGTGTTTTTCTGATTCACGTAAAGGAAGAACAGTCCAGAAAACGCGACTGTCAGGTGAGTGCAGCTGCAGACACATCACCAGGCGCAGGACGTTTGTTATGGGGATGTGAAACAGTCCGTTTGTAATCGTGTCCTTTTATATTTTAATGGAATTGACATTTAAGCACTGTGGGTGACTAAGTCAAGGCAGGGGCAGGTGGCCAGGTTTATTCCCCTCTGCCCAGGAGCACGAAGACACATGTCAGGTCCTCCCCGGCCTGGTACTGTAACCCAGAGGACCAGTCAGGCCCTCCCCGGCCTGGTACTGTAACCCAGAGGACCAGTCAGGCCCTCCCCGGCCTGGTACTGTAACCCAGAGGACCAGTCAGGCCCTCCCCGGCCTGGTACTGTAACCCAGAGGACCAGTCAGGCCCTCCCCGGCCTGGTAATGTAACCCAGAGGACCAGGTACTGTAACCCAGAGGACCAGTCAGGCCCTCCCCGGCCTGGTACTGTAACCCAGAGGACCAGTCAGGTCCTCCCCGGCCTGGTACTGTAACCCAGAGGACCACACTGATTTAGATTGAACAGTTGAATTGAAACATGACACACACTATGCTGGATTATGGTAAATCCAATGACTTTGGTAAACATAACAAATTGTTGGGTTTTCGAGGTAATGAATAAAGACTGTTGGTTCTTTAATTAAGCTCCTTTTTTAACTGAAAAGGCATCGTTTATGACCTTCTGTCTGATGCTCAGTAATATGTAGATAACTAATTTATACACTCGTTTTACCCCTAATACCTTCCCTTTAATGTTGGGCATAATCATTTTTAGTTGTCTTACACTGATCAGACGTGTGTTTGTGCCTCTCTTCAGCAGTTTCAGGTTGTTGCCACTGAAAATGTGAACCCTGTTGCTCTGGAGGCTAACATACATGGTGCACTTGCCACAGAAAAACTTGATGGTACCTGCTGTTATGTTACAGTTTATAAAGGTGAGTGGATCTCAGAATAATATTGACCATATCCCAGCCAGCTGCTTCTTCTCTGAGTTTGTACTTGATTTTTTTTTTTTACTCTGTAACCAAAAAGATGTGAAGTTTTCCATGCTGAGTTAAATGGATCTGTTTCCTTTAGGGCAGCCTTACCTGTGGGCTCGACTTGACAGAAGACCAAACAAACAAGCAGAGAAGAGGTTTAAAAAGTACCAACATTCTCACAAGAGTTGTAAAGGTATGTTTGCTTTAGCAAATACAGTTAAGTCCATAAGATTTTTGGACAGTGACACTTTTCTTTTGTAATTTTGCTTCTATACATCATCAGTGGATTTGTATTGATTTGAAGTGCAAGAGGTTTAGTAACAGTATTACATTAAATGTTTAGGAGTTACAACCATTTTTATACCCCCATTTTCAGAGGCTCAAAAGTAATTGGACGAACTAACATCATTTTAAACATGAGGATTGTTTTTAATACTTGGAAATCCTTGGATGTCCATGGGTTCTGCCTGAACTCTAGAAACCATGAACATCACATCAACCCATGGACTGTTTCTTCTCTTGAGATGCTCTGGCAGGCTTTTATTGCAGCTGCATTCATTTGCTGCTTGGTTTCTGGGTCTCTGTATTCAATTTCATCTTCAGTAACTGAAAAGCTGCTCTGTTGGGTTGAGGTCAGGTGACTGTCTTGGCCAGTGAAGAATAGCCCATTTCTTTGCTTTTGCAGTATGCTTTGGGTTATTATCCATTTGTGCTGTCTGATCTGGGCAGAGTATAGCCCTGTACACTTCACAATTCATCCTGCTACTCCTATCAACAGTCATATCATCAATAAACACTAGTGACCTGGTTCTATTGGCAGCCATGCATGCCCATGCCATAACATTGCTTTCATCATGTTTGATGTGCTCTGCTTTGGATCATGAGCTTTTCTTTCTCCACGCATTTCTCTTCCCATCATTCTGGAACAAGTTCATCTTGGTTTCATCTGCCCAGATATGATTGTAATTCATAAACAGTTAATGCAAAACTTTTGTTAAACCTCTTGAATTAAAAAAGTCTGCACTTCCATCACATCTTGATCGTGTGACTTAAAATCCACTGTGGTGGTGCGCACAGACAAAATGACAAAGAAATGTGTCATTGTCCAGAAACTTATGGACCTAATTGTGTGAATATTGAGTGTGGACAAAAAAGGCTTGGAAAATGTTAATACAATACACATTTACCAGTGGGTAAGGTTTTATTTTTCTGGGCTGTCTTTCAGGTTTCACATGGAACATAGAGGAAGATTTTAAAACTGTGCCAGAAACATGGATCCCAGCTCATAGAGTCAAACATCATAACGGCCATCCAGTGCCTGATGAACACGGACATATTCCAGGTTCTTAGTTCTCATTTTAGTTTATATGCAGTGTAATCAGCTGTGTCACCCAAAGCAAATGCAGTTACATATCAGATGGAATCATAACTGTGGGGGTTTATGTATAAAAATGTGACCAAGTTCCAAAGTGTCAAAGGTATAATAAGCAGCAAGCAGTATCTTTCACATGGAAACCACTGATGTTTGTCCTTATATTTAGGCTGGGTTCCAGTGGAGGAGGACAACAAGCAGTACTGCTGGCACTCCTCTGTGGTGGATTACAAAGTTGGAGCTGCTCTTGTTCTCAGGCCTCGTGACAATGAAGACATGTTAGAAATTACATCAGTCCCATTAACTGAGCTCCAGGAACAAACACTGGAGCTTATTGGAACCAATGTCAATGGAAACCCATATGGTAAGTCCATATAGCTTTTTATTTTAATTTTGAGGGAAGGGAAGATTTTTTTTTTTTTTTTTTAATATTGTAATCAATTTGAATAATAAAAAAAACCCAACACTTTTGCCACATCTCAGTCTGTTTTAAAATACAAAGCTAAGATTGCAGTAGCAAAAACACTCAGCTTAAATCTTTACTATGGGATTTAAAAAACCTATTAATTAATGCTCACGTTAAATTTATTAGGTGATTGTTATTAAATTAAAAAAAAACTCAACTAAAGTCCATTAATGTTGTGCAAACAGGACTGGGAAGCAAGAAGCAGCCTGTCCACTGCCTGGTGACACATGGGAGCATTCCAATCAGAAATCCACCACCTGTGGACTTCCAGCAGCTGTGCTCCTGGTTCCAGGAGAATCCAGATGGTCGAGTTGAGGGCATAGTCTGGCACTGCAATGATGGCACTCTCATCAAGGTGGGATTAACTTCATTACACTGTGATGAAGCTGAGTTGAGGCTTTCTATTATGTCATTTGTCAAAACATTAAAGTAGTGAAGAAAAAAAATTAGAACTACAATCTAGGATATTTTAGATGCTGTAGAGTTTGATGTATTTTAAAAATGTGTTATTCAGTACATGAAATGTATTTAAGTGACTGTATTAAAATGTTGAGTTGCCATAAGCAGTTTACAGAGAGAAAAGCTGTCACGCTTCAGTGTGCTAAATGATGTGAAATCAGGCTCTGAGCTCTTCTGTGTATGTTGTTAGGTTCATCGTCATCACCTGGGACTGAGGTGGCCAGAAGCGGACACCTGCCTTGGTAACAGGCCGGTGGTCATTCGTGTTGACAGTTATGACAGCACGGACTTGTTTACATCATTTTTAAAACTAAACGGACACTGCTTCAGCCGGCTGCAGGACATTCACTTTGAGCTGTAAGCACATGCGGAGAAAACAAATTTGCATTCTGGATCTGCCGCTTTACTGACGGCTCCCTGACATTTCACCAGTAATTCCATGTGAGTGATTTGAAATCCACTGTTTATAGCACTTAACTTATTCCACAGAAACCAGTGAAGAACACTGGATAAGAACTGCTGCTTTTTGAAAACATGAAAGTCTTAGAGTAGTTAACAGTGAGAGAGTAGTTAACAGTGAGTGAGTAGTTAGTCGCTGACTGCGAAAGTTTAACATTTAGAACTAAAAAGAAACAGTGGAGTGAATCAAAACCTTAAGACAGTTTTGCACTTGTTTTGCAGAAGAACAGCTTTAATGTAAAAATCACTGACCAACTTGGCATTTCTAGCAACTCAAATTATTAACAATGACCCATTTATATACTGTAAGTATCTTACAACTCATCTGTTGCTGAGTAAAGAATAAATGATGATAGAATACAAAAATGACACAGAAAAAAAAATCTTACATGCTACGTAAAAATTTACAGTCTCGCAACAATAATTTACTATTCACATATTAACAAAAAACAGTTGCCATAGGGAAAAAAAAAGTATTGTGCCATTTCACTGTTGAAAGGAAACTCCTTCCTCAAATCTCCAAGGAATGTGATTTAAAAGCTAGCAACAGAGTTTAATATTGCCAACTCCACTAAAAGGCACAGTAACCCTAATTAACTGATGGACACACTGGGCATTTCTGCCTTTACTCCAAACTGTTTACACACCTTCTTCAGCTGCTCCTCCAACAGAATATTCTTCTTCACCTCTAACTTGTAGTTATATTTCAGGTCTTCGATTTCATCGAAAAATGCGGGGTCAAAGTTCTCAAGTTCCTTTTTCAGCTTTGTGACTTCAGCTTGAAGTTTGGTTTTTTCAGTTTCAGCTGCCTGCAGAAGTTTTTTGAGTTTCCCGTAATCTATGAATACAACAAGAGAAAAAAGTGAAATCATAGATATATGATGTACATGAGGAGACCCCAATCTCCCACAGCTCCATGTTGAAGAAACAAGCATAGCTGGAAGACTCACCTAGTTTAGAAGATGTCTCGCCGTATCGCTCAGTGTACTCATGCATCCTTTGTTTAAGTTCTTCATTCTCCTTTTCCAGCCGAGTGTTGACCAGTCTTTACATACATAACATGTAGAGTTTAGTCAAAAGCAACATTTAAAGTTTGATGATCCAGACAAAGCCAAATAAAAATCACGATGATGATAAATGCTAGTGAGACACACACAATCTAATCCCAAATATTAACAGATTACGTCCATTTCTACGCACAGTTTAACGTACCGGATTTCCTGGGACTCCTTGCCGAGTCCTGCATCACCCTTTGCAGCGACAGCAAAAGTTTTTAACATGTCAGCCTAAGGAATGAGAAACCCATAGGATCTATGAAATACAGCAGTTATTTTGTCACATACATAAGCTGTTGGGTAAGAACAGCCTAATAACAGAAAGTTTAAAAGGTGGCCATTTTCTGTCTGTGTTAGTTTACCAAAGATTGTCATGACTGCTAAATTTGTGGAGACCATATACAGCACCGCCACGTAAAATAATAACAATAAATGATAACAAATCCAGGTTAGACATTGTAAAGTTTATAACACCTGATCCTCAAGTTGTCGGATTGTCATCTGAGCTCTCTCCTCACGTTCTGTCACCTCCTTCAGCTGCTGTTTGAGTTCAGAGAGTCTGATAGCCTTTTGGGAGAGTTCCTTCTCTAGCTCCTTCATCTTGTTCTCAAACATCCTGCAGAAATGGAAGTCAAACAACTATTAGATCACAAACTGAGTTGTTTATTAATATTGTCTTGTGAGTGAATATTGTCTTGTTAAAGCTTGAGCATGGGACTGACATATAAATGAACTTTCTTTACTACCAAAGAATTCATATGATACGGATTAAGCTGTCAGCGCCTGTCTCTATTTTGCAGCATACCAGAGTTGTAATTCTGTTGGGGCATGATAATGATTGTGTATTTAAACTCAATGCCAGAAGGAAGGACCAAAGTTACACACTGCTGATTTAACCTACTGCACAACCTTAAAGCTTGTAAATTACTTTTGAGTGTCCTTTTCTGTAACACTAATGGTTTTGCTGACCTGGTTACCACAGATGACTTCAAGGTCTTAATGTCCACTCCCTCTGTGATGGGTCTGGACAGGGCTGCCCTCAGTCTTTGCTTGGTGTCTTCCAGTTCTGCCTCGAGCTTCTCATTTGTCACTTCTAGAGTCGTCTTGGTCACTCTCAGCCTCTCTGCAGCCTCCATTTCCTGTTACAATGTGAAACGTGCATATCCATGCGACATAAGAGAGGAAAATATGCATTCAGAGTTGTTTGGGGGTTTTTTTGTGTGTTCTGTTGTTGCTTTTGCAATAAATAACTCTGCCCCAACCCTGTTTCTTTAAAACTAACTTTTAACAAGTCATAAATGAAGTTACCCTTTTAATCTCTTTGCGAAGGCGTTCATTTTCAATCACTATTTTCTCCAGTCCTTTGGTTTTGGATTCAAGTTTTGAATTCAGTTCAGTTTCAGCCTGACGCTTCAGTGTCTCATAGTCGGCCTAGAAAACAATGCTTACTGTCAGCTGCAGTTACAGAACAGAGATGCTGATAAACGTATCCAAAAGAGTGTACGTGATGTCTAAGGCGAGACAGATGTTGGCAACCTTTAGCTTATCATTTTCTTTCTCCAAGGCAGCGACTTTGTCTTTATTCACAGGTGTACAGGATTTCTTCAGTGTTTCATTTTCCCTCTGCACCCTCTCCACCACCTTCTTCATCAACCCAATTGTCTTCTCCAGCTCAGGTAGTGTTTTACCACTGTGTCCAGCCTGATGAGGAACACAGAACAAATCATGCTTTAGAACAGAACTATTTTCTTATTAGATGCATTTCAAGGTGATTTATTTTCAGTTGTTTTAACAATCATGTACCTAAAGGAAAAACTTACTCCACGTATATGAGCCAGCTTTTTTTCTACCTCTGTCTTTTCCTTTTTCAGTGCATTGCACATCTCCTTAAGGTCGGCAACTTGATTCTGTGAGGAAAAAAAAAAACACTTTGGGCAAAAAAATATATAAATAAATAAAATGTGTCCAAACCAAATTATTAATGAAATATATTTATTAAACTGTTCTAACGCTTGTAATGTGATGCTGAAAGACAAACATTCTGATACTATAAATGAAGTCACTTTTTATTAAAGCAAAATTGAATCATTTTTATGTGTTCTTTATAAATGCTCTGTTTATTAAAGCATGAAAGGATTCCTGAATACATTTAATTAAATCAAGAGGTAAAACCTCCAGCTGTCATCAATGGGTTTTTCTTTAATATAAAATTATAGTTCTCACACAGGAAATGTTTGCCATCAGGGCTTTCTGCCAAACAGGCTCTCCAAGATCTGCAGCTTGTAATATTTATACAAAATGTTGAGACACAAAATTCATGGATATACGTGCTATGCTAAACACAGCGTTATTGACCTTTTCATCAAGCTCTTGGCAACAACAGAGAAAAAAGTGAGATGCTCTAAATGTTGATGTCTTCCTTTTTAAAATGAGTATCCATAGTACTAGTGTTGCACTGAAAAACTACCTCTCTCTAACTGGGTAATGTCTACCTTGAGTCTCGGCAGGTCTTTGTTGGTCTGCTCCAGCTGAAAGCGCAGCTCCAGGTTTTCAGAGGCCAGCTTAAGGTTTTCTTTTTGGAGGTCCTGATCTCTCTCTGATGGAGTATTGGTGCCTCGTCCTGAAGTCTACAGGATAGCAAAGGCACAGAATGAACCAGAGGGAATCAAAGGTTATGAAATTAAATTGAAATTGCAGTGGCAGAAAAATATTGCAAAGGGAGTGCAGAAACCACTGGGAACATTGAGGCCATGATAGACAGTGTGGGGGGTGGAAACAACAGCACTAACATATCTAACGCTATCACAGCACTACCACTCCAGTAGGGTGACTAGGGTGACTTCAGTAGGGTGAAGCCTTCAGATACCTTTAGACAGCTCACAGATTTGCTTTCAGGTTTTTGTACTGGATCATCCATGTTACTACTGATAAAGTGTTTGGTAAGTAAAGATCTGGAGTCTTCATCTGCCTGTAATGGATTATTTTCCACACTTGTGCTCTTTGTCATCTCATCTTTCTGTGTAACCCATTCTTCCACCTGTTGTGTGATTCCCACATCATCATCTGTGTCTTGATCATCTCTGTCACCAACACCCTCTTTATTTAGTGCTTTACTCATTTCATTGCCTGTCACTGCCTCTGCTGCAGAGGGTGATAAAACTGATCTGGGTCTTTCTGGCAGTTCATCAGGCTCACTTTCCTTTGTGGTCTGTGCTTCTTCCTCGTCTTCAGCTGTATTAACTTCAGAGCCACCATGGATGTCTTCTGTGCTTTCTAAAATATCTGCTTCTATTTGTTTCTCATCATCTTCGGCATTATCAGTTTTAAGTTCTGCTTTTCTGGGCACATCTGCTTTGACAGCTTCTGCAACATCAGAGATTGATCGCTCTTGTTCGGTGTGAACATAATCTGCTCCAACATAGATGGTCTGGGTTTCTCTGTTTACCCAACTCTGCTTTGGCTCCCTCTGTTGGCCAAAGATGTCTTCAACAGCTTTAGTGGTAAGGAAGCTTCTGCAGAACTCAACGGAAAGGAAACCTGCATCCCCTTCACATGACCCATCCTCCACATCAAAAGTAGCAGAGCGAATCTCTCTCAGAGTCTGAGAAGAGATGCTTTTTCCCTTCATGGATAAACAGTCAGAGTTAATTCAGTGAACGACATACATAAAAAACAATGTGAGGAATGATGACAGATTTAAAAAAAAAAATTCAAAAACAAAAACAGGACCACATCATACAGAAAGGTGAATGCACCAATCTTCTGTTGTGAAAATAATGTATGTGTAAGTTTATACTCATTATTTCTTCCTAGTGTTGTGCCAGGAGAAAAAAAAAAGTATTTTAGCTCTTCATTACACTCTTTGAAGATTTAGCCCACAGAAAATCTTTGTGATGAAGCCCATACTGAAAAATAGAGTAAAAAAATATTTGTAGCTTTGAATTAGAGCTTCCACTGACAATAACTTAAGCATACATGGTATAAATAGCATTAACAGATGTTTTCTTCTTTTGATTTTCCTCTTACATCCTATGCCCTTATAAATAGTAACCGAGGAAATTAATTCATATTTCGTATCAGTTATTTCTTTATTTACCTGATTATTCATTTTGCCTATAAGGTGTAAGAAATTGCAAAATTCCTTGTTTTGTGTGGCCAACAACCTTAAAATCAAAGATAATCAATTTAAAATGACAAAAAAAAAAAAGGCCCCCCTCCCCCGAAAATTTTCTAATTTAAAAGTTGGAATCTTTCCTTTTTACTTGCTAAAAATCTATTATTTGTTGACCTAAGAGTCAAATAATCACTTACAGACGGTCTTGATGGGGGTTCTTTGGATATCTGGCTCTCTAAGACACGGAATCTCTCCTCCAGGAAGCGGTTTCTCAGCATCAGATCCTGAATGGCGTCATCACGAGGTAAAGCCTGTTGCTGTCTGTACATTCAATAAGAAAACAAAAGCCTTGGTTTGGATTACATAAAGCTACAACAAGATTTTTCAGCCAGGATCTAACATTACCAACAGTTTACAAGTACTGAAATGTATGCTGGGACTGGCAGAATCAGGTAAATTAGTGCTTGGTGGTATTGTCATTTTGTATCCATGCTTATATATTTGTATTCTATATAAAACTGTTGATTTATGTTTGCTGTATTCTTTCAGAATATTTATTGATTAGTTAAGAGTATCTTTATGGCTAACTTTATGACATCCAGCTGAATAGTAACTACATTTGAAATGTTAATGTAATAAAATCTGTTTTCAGATGTGCTACTCAACACTGTACATGTTTTTTCATAACTAATGCACTGGTATTTTGGTCAGTATTTACAGCACATGTTTGTAATTATTTTTATTATATTATAATTTTGTATTACTGGGTATTTATTACTAAAATGCTTTATTGTGAATTTTTGTTCTCCAATTAGTGATTGTTTACTGCTTCTTTTGTGTATTTATAATTTAACGGCACACTATACATAATTTTGTATTTTATGTGCGATTCAGATTCTTTTATTGTTACGTAACGTTATCACGCTCCAAAAATGGCCTCCTCTCCATCAATTACTTTTCCCCCACAAGCACATAAGGAAATATATACTAAATGAAGGAGGAGAAGAAGACTAAAGTGCACTAAGACTAGAAAACGATATAAATACCAGTCCAACTACAATCTACAAGTTTGAATAGAACCAAAGATTTTTATGGACTGATAGATACTTTGTAGTGAGAATCTCTGTCTCCAGGTCTGAGTTCTTCTTCTTCAGCTCCTCCATCTCCTTCTCCATTTCAGTGGATCGCACCCCCACCACCTGCTCAGCAGTCACACCTCGAGCCTTCAGCTTTTTCTGCAGCGCACTCTTCTCTTGCTCCAGTCTACAAACACAAAAGGCAAATAAAAGTTAAAACATGGACAATTGTTTGACAGTTCCATGGACACAAGTGTCTTATAAATGCACATAAGTGCCTTTGGGATTTGGTCAGAAAACATGAAGATGAAGTCAGTCAAAGAAAGCTCTTTGTGTGTGATGTAAAAACTGACCTGGCATAGAGGTCTTTAAGAGTGCTGAGCTGTTTTGAGAGGGATTCATTCTCTCGTTCCTTCTCCTTCATTGAATTTTTGACCTTCTCCATCTTGGCCTGCCATTTCTTGCCCTCCTCCCATCGCACAATTTCTTCTTTAGTCTGTCCAACATGCAAGTCAAACATCTATTGAACATGCATCAAATCACTATATGTACAATATAATAATAATGTATTAAAAGGCTGGGGATAACAAGAGTCCTTTTCAATTGTGCCACAAGTGCAAAGCATTAGATCTCAGAAATGTGCGCATCTCCCAACAGATTTGCTTTGTGCGTGAGCAGCAGGGCAAAATCAAAAGGGTTAGGTGAAATGCAACACAGATGGGAGGGTGTGGTGATTAATAAATACACTCTCAAGTCAAGTCAATCACATCACTGGTCTCACTGCTCTGAAACAGCTGCACCAAATGCTCTTCAGGAAATTATGTTTTAGTTTGTGTTGTGCAGTAGGCCACCAGAGACCTGCAAGGATTTTATACACTGCAGGAGAAGGTTTTCAGATGGTAAACAGCAACTGTGGACAACAGATTTGGTCAGAGTTTCTGATGTTCCTTAATAGACCAGTGCAACCCATATAAACAAATACTTTCTTTCAAGTATCTTGTTTTTGTTTATTGATAAAATAACAGGGCTAGTTACAAACGGATGTTACTTTGCACCAACAGCTCTGAATGCACTGCCTCCATTTCAGTGAATCTCCTCTACTAATTTGTGCGTCTTCTCCTGCCTGTGTATAGCCAGAAAACAGCAAAATATCACTGGTCACTGCACCACCTTGAAAACAGGGCCCGAAATATTTAATTCTGACTGAATTGATTGTCAAACCTTTCCATGATCATCTTTGACATGTTTTATTTCAGCTCTTTTCTCCAAGTCAGACTCCAGTCTCCAGATCTTCTTCTGCAGATTCTCAATAGTTGGTCCTTTCCCATCTGGTTCTTGTTGACTCTAAAAACAAATACGAAACCATCTTTTCTCAGACAGGTACCGTGGAGATGGAATATTTTCTGTTTTGGTTAGGGTCACAATAGGGAGTTTTGGTAAATATTAAATATAACCCAAGTTCTGACTCAAGTTCTGAGATAAACCTGGAACCCAACTTAAAAAAAAAAAAAAAACTCCTTCGTGGTACTGATCCACAAAAATGTCTGAAAATGTAATCAGTTCTGATACATGAGCTTGTGAGATGTGAGATTCCATTCTTGTTGGATGCTTTAGTTTTGGTTGTCTGTTTGGAGGTCTGAATATCACGCCTAAATTAAAGCTTTATGATCACATGATGTTACACTGTAACACGTGGCTTAGGTTCAGAAGCTTCAGTTCTAACAACAATAAGGTCTAGGTCCTCAGAAATCCCTAATGTGGTTTGTGATTTCTTACTTTGTGGAGATACTAACTTGAAGAGCACTGGTGAGCCTTTTGATTTGCTGCTTGAGTTCCTGGATTTCTTGCTCTCGTGCCTCCTTTTCAGCTTGCAGGCGTCTTTGGGTTTTCTGAGCTCTCTGGATGTCTTGGTGCAGCCTGTCCACTTCCTCTTTCAGAGAGCTCTCGTGGCCTCTGGCTGCTTTGGCAGCCTCCTTTGCGGCTTGAAGTTCTTCACTGAGTTCTTGCATCCGCACCTTTGGAAAAAAAAAAAAAAAAAGATATTTGAAGTCTTTTCCGATTTAAATAATAAGTCTGATAATATTTTCTGATAATAAATGCCATAAAAAAAAAATCCCCAACCATAAAAGAAGTTATAGTAACACGTATTTTCTGTGTAGCCAAAATCAGCTTTTTCTTTTGTTCTGTAGAGCTACATTTTGCCACAAAACAAATAAAACATGTCAGTGTGCCACAGTATTGTACTGGGTGACATTTTCTTTAATACTACAAACACTGTGACAGGGTGGCTGTAGCTCAGGAGGTAGAGCAGGTCATCTACTAATCGGAAGGTTGGTGGTTCAATCCTGCATGCCAAATATCCTTGGGCAAGATACTAACTCCAAGTTGCTCTCTGATGCATCCATCGGTATGTGAATGTTAGCTAGAAAGCTTAAGAGATCTGGGCTTGTATAGAAAAAAAGTGCTTGTATGAATGGGTGAATGAGGCATGTTGTATAAAGTGCTTTGAGTGCTCCAGGAGAGTAGAAAACTGCTATATAAGAATCAGTCCATTTACCATTTACTGTGTCAATCCCACACACTGTCCTTTAAGTGTAAATAACTACCAGTCTGTTAGATACAAATACGAATACTAGTACTGCAACAGGAAAGATCATTTTAATTTATTTGCTAACAACCTTGCACTGTATTAATATTTCCTTTGTGCCATGGCACATAGACTAACCACAATATTTTTTTCCTTAATCAGTCAAACTAAATCATGATAACTTTTTATATCTACTGGCTTTGTACATCTCATTGAGCCTCCTATGAGGTTGTTAGTGGTTATTAATGAAGGGAGTAAGGGTTGATTGAGGTTAGCCAGATGTGAAACATGCTGTTTGTGCAACAAGCCTGGTGCAAGCAATGTGTTCACCAGCTCAGATTTTCATCTTTGGTTAGCTACTATTCAGAAACGTGAGGTTGTGACTATATAACCGTGGTTCCTAAAAGTGTGAGTGAAGTATAAAATGCAAATAAATCACGCAGTGATCAGCTGCCATAGGGCGAGAGACGGGGTACATGGGTATAACAAGTTTCTCAAGATTTCTCCAGATTCTCTAAATCTTCTAATATTATTTGCCATAGATAACAAAAATCTTTTTTACTTCTGAAACACAGGCTCAAACCACCTCTCCAGAAAGCTTGTTTAATTTTTTATTTTAAGTTTTACAGTCTTTTGTTGCCAATTTAACTTTTTTTTAACCTTCTGGACTCATATTCAAAGTAAGCATTTAATTTTCTAGGAACCATAAAAAAGTCTTAGTAGTATTTGATATACTGTCTTTGTCCATCCATCCATCCATCTTCTTCCACTTATCCAGGGCCTGGTCGCGGGGGCAGCAGCTTAAGCAGAGAAGCCCAGACCTCCCTCACCCCAGCCACCTCCTCCAGCTTATCCGGGGGAACACCGAGGCGTTCCCAGGCCAGCCGAGAGATATAATCTCTCCAGCATGTTCTGAGTCTGCCTCGGGGCCTCCTCCCGGTGGGACATGCCTGGAACACCTCCCCCAGAAGGCGCCCAGGAGGCATCCTTGTCAGATGCCCGAACCACCTCAACTGGCTCCTTTCGATATGGAGGAGTAGCGGCTCTACTCTGAGCCCCTCCAGGATGGCTGAACTCCTCACCCCATCTCTAAGGGAGAGGCCAGCCACCCTTTGGAGAAAGCTCATTTCCGCTGCTTGTATCTGCGATCTCGTTTTTTCGGTCAGCTTGTGACCATAGGTGAGGGTAGGGACATAGATCAACTGGTAAATCGAGAGCTTAGCTTTTACGCTCAGCTCTCTTTTCATCACGACGGACCAGTACAGTGTCCGCAGCCCCAATCCTTCTGTCAATCTCCCTCTCCCCTCACTCGTGAACAAGACTCCGAGATACTTAAATTCCTCCGCTTGGGGTAGCAACTCGTTCCTGACCCGGAGTGGGACTCACAGGGATCTTCTGAATCGCTTTTTGTCTGGTCCCTCACCCAGGACCAATTTGCCATGGGAGACCTCACCAGGGGGCAAAAGCCCCCCCCTGACAACATAGCCCCTGGGATCCCTGGGACACATAAACCCCTCTACCACGATAAGGTAGTGATTCACTATTTTTAATTAAATAATAAAAGTATGGTGTCGAAATGAATTACAAATCCCTGCATTCTGTTTTAATTTCAGTTTTAAACAGCGTAACAACTCTTCTGGGAACACGGTTGTAAAACATAAAAAAAAACTAGTAGCAGGTTGTAGGCAAGTATAAATGCAAGAGTAAATCATATTTTGTTATGTTACATAACAGCTGATGAAATAGAACACATTCTGATGACTATGGGATGTTACCTTCAAGTCTTTGGTTTGTCTGTCAATCAGCATCTGTACATTGAGATTCTCCTCTTTTAGTGCAGCACTTGCTATGACTTGCTGTTCTGCAGCAGACGTCATCTCCGCCCGCAGGTTCAGCAGAGCTTTACTGAGAGCCTTTAAAATTACACACAGTAAAGACATATATATTATGGATTCACAAGTAATGCATCATCATCCATTAACAGATTACTTCCTCTCTGCCACCATACTCATTCTTATAATTTTGGTAAGCAATGAAACTGCAAAACTGTCATTTACACAAAAACATTTGAATTAGCAATTTTTATAGTGTAGATGTAAATGTATCATTAAAAAGACGTTTCATAGTTTTAATAATGCTGAAAGAGTATTCAAATCACTTCATCTTGGTCACACAAACAATTTACTGAAAAGCTTGAGTACCAGCATATACTGTGAACTGTAAGTATTCAGGTGTGGCTGCCCCTCCATCACACCGCCAATGCAGAGAGAAGGCAGTCAAGATACATTTCACATATGTGGAGTAGTATGGAATTAAGGTGCCAGTGGAAAATACCAGCTACGAGTAGAAAGCATTTTTTCAATCCGCTGAAACAAATCTGAGTGCCAACCACTTTACAGGTATGTACACCTTTCAAAGAAAAACAAACCAAAAAACAAGTAAAGAACAACCTTCAGCTGTTTCTCTTTCTGGGTGAGCTGTGCTTTCAGTTGTTCCACTAGATTTTTCATGGTGTTGCTGGGGGAGCGGACATTGGCCTCCTTCTGGGCCTCCAATTCAGTTCGGAGATCATTCATCTCCTTCTCCATCTGGGCCATCTGGCTCCTCTGATCCTCATTTTCACCAGTCAGAGCTTTCACCTGGCTGGCATGATATTCCTCCAGCCTGCAACAAATCCCCCATATCAGTTTTAAAACAAGAAATGTGTTAGCTGCATACTTTTGAGATTACTTTTGATTTGTCTGAGTTTGTTTTGCTCGAGGTTTGAGTCATGACTTTTAAAATGTGATCAACATGTGTCTGCGCCATTAAATGGATTTAGTCATGATTTAAAAAAAAAAATAAAAATCTTCCACAATGAAAGCAACTTTTTTTTTTTTCCTCTGGGCAGTGGTTAGCATTGTTACTTCACAGCAAGAAGGTTAGAAACTCACTGGTTTGAACCATGGCTGGGGCCTTTCTGTGCTTGGATATTCTCCCTGTGCCTGTGTGGGTTTCCTTTGAGTACTCTAGCTTCCTCCCACAGTCCAAACGCATGCATGTTAGGTTAACTGGTGATTCTAAATTTGAAATTGCCTGTGGATCTTGGTCAGTAAGACTAGAGAAGTCTATATAAATGCCACTCAAAGTTTTTTGGTTTTTTTTCCCAAAAAACCCTTTACCCACAGTATTACAAAGAATTTGTATGTTTTACGTTACTTGTAAAATGACCAAAGACCATTGTTCACTGACACCAGGAACATGTTGACAATGACAAATCACTGCATCATTATCATGATAGCATTGCCATCTTGATATCAACTAACACCGGTGATCTAAACTGTGTAGGTGTTAGTATTTTAGTCTACAAGGTCAGGACAACTGTGCTGTGGAGTGATGCTTTGTAAACTTAAGTTAAAAAGGAGAATAATCCCACATTCAGCTGCGGCAGGTCTGGCACTAACACAGCTCTGACCTCAGGCCAATGGTGATCTCAGCCATTGCATTAATTGTGTGAAAAGCCACATAGTAATGTACAAGATGTCACGTAAAGGGATAACAGGGTCTATGTCAGTGCTAGGGCACAGTCTCACACCTCATACCATTAAAGCCTGGAAAAATCTCTAATTTTTTTTAAACTGAAAGACTAAGTAATATTGAAATATCTAATATTCGTAATTCAGTGATTTACAAAACCATAGATGTTCTTTCTACAGACAGTAGGTTTATTAAACAACATCATAAACTGGGTTGTCCACTAATCAGAAGGTCTGTTGTTTGGACCCTGGCTCCTCCAGTGTGCATTTCAAAGTGTCCAAAAAACTGCTTCTATTGGTATGTGAGTGTGATAGGGACAGTGTCATACTTGTGGAATAACAGCTGTATGAACGTGATTTAATGGGTAAAGCTTGTAGTGTTAAAAGCACTTTTCTAGAGAAGTGAAAAAGTGTGATAGAAATACATCCATTCATTATTTATGTATATATTTCAGCCTTGTGTGGACACACCCATGGATGAACAAAACAATCAAAATACTTGTAAAATTCAACACAGTACTATTCAGTACCACCACAGCCTCCAAATATTTGCATCATCATCTCTAGTCTTAACTGCAGTTGCATTATTTAAGAGGCCCACACAAGATTAAGGCTGTGCCTGTATTTGAGCATAACTGTGTTATTCATTTCACTAAAGCATATGACTGTTTTGGGGAATGCCCTAGCAATAACATTTACACAATAATTTTGCATTTCACCACCTCTGTTTATTATTTGCAGTAATATTAAGAAATGTATCTATAATGTATTTTTGGGATTCCAATTCCAGAATACCTCATTCCTGCCTGTGTGTGAGGGGTAGGGGCAGCGCACTCTTACACACAATGCAACACTGTGCAACACTGTGAAGCACACACACTCGGAAAACCTGCTCTTTTAAACTAAATGGGGTAAAGGAGCGTGATGGCGCAATTGCAAAAACGCAACAATGGGGGACAAAAGTTTAGCGGGTGATCTACTAACAGTAGATCACTAACAATATAATACAATTTCTATGCAAAAATGAACTGTGTGACTAATCTGCTAACCAAAATAATATAGTGTAAGCACAGGTTTTATGCCCTTCTTTGGAAACAGCATGGACATTCAGATCAGTGAGAAGAAGCTGAAGGAGAAGGAGTATGTTTTTTGTTGTTATTTAAAACTACTATCACACTATAGTGTGTGCGCACTGCTGAGAAAAGATGCACGAGACATTTTCATTGTGTAGAAATGTGACTGAAAATCTGAAACACTGCAGACCCAAAAGCTCAATATAAAAAGTACCTCGGCTACACATAAAAGAAGACGCATAGAATGTGTCCCTGTACTACTCTGTCCTCCCTCTGAAGCTCAGTTCAGTTCAGTTAAGTTCTGACTCAGAAGTCAGTGAAGAGTTACAGTTGTGCTCATAAGTTTATTTGCGATCTTTTCTGCCATTTTCAGAGAATATGAACAATAATACACTGAATGAAACATGCAGCAGTCTGTCTGGAGCCCAGAAACTCTCTGACTTTTTATACACACACACTAATTACAAGCAAACAGATCAAAGGTGAGGATGGTTACCTTTAGTAGTGAACTTGTGTGTATGTTATCATGCCAAAACTTCCAGGGTATATAAACTTTTGATCAGGGTCATTTGGATAGTTTCTGTTGTCATTATGATTTAAAAAGGGCAAACACAATTGTTTGATAATAAATGGCTTCACCCAACCACTAACCATGAGTGAAAGAAA
>VUQS01076265.1:7729-26422 GCA_015108495.1 Heterochromis multidens
AACAAAATTTAAAAAAGTAAAAAAAAAAAAAAAAAGAAGGAGAAAATCACCATAAGTGCAATGTCTGAGTTTAAGATGACAATTCTCTCACTGTGAAGCCAATTTCTGAGTTCATCTGTCCATTGACTAAATGTAGGAAAATCTTTGATGATAATCTACAATTTTCTTTTTTATCAAGAAATAATCTGACGATTCTGTGACATAATAATGTTCACTGTGTGTCACAGAATTGCAAAAGCAACACAAAAAATAAGGCATGGTGTTACCCTTTGTATTGCCAAAAACATCGGCACCATTCCTTTATTCTGAGTCAGTGTCACATACACTGTCCTGCTGTCAGAAATACTTAACTGAAGCATTATATGTGTATCGATCCATGGCTAAAAATACCCCTCAAAATGCACCCCTTACTCCAGTCTGTGAACCGTTTGGTTAACAAACATGATGCTTAGCTGCTTTGGGAAACAATTTAGAGGTTTTAAACATGAAACCTGACACAGGTGAGAACGGGTTTGTCGAAGAATAGTGTAAGAACAAGCACATTGTTGGTTTTAGTCTTTACGTGAGATCTGTTCACAATATGAATCATAAAGAATGGTTTTAATGTGTGTATCTGAACTTTTATTTTTTTCTGTAATTCCTGTATACCGTTCAATATCAAATAAATTAGATTCATCTCAATGAAATAAAATGAGGTCCAGTGGCAGCAGAATTTGCCTCTTGGCTGCCATGAGAGACCTCAAAAGAAACAGCAACTTTCTGCAACATCAGGAATAAAACAGAACATTTCAGCAGGGAATACAGTGGAGAACTCAGACATCAAAAACATTTTCTGTTTCTTTCAAAACTCTCTGTCCTGCTCAGTTTCGCTAGAACAATGCAGCTCTTGCAGCTAATGATATATAGAGCTGAAAGAAGCAGAAAGCCGGGTAAGGCTGTCATAGACAGCATGTGTCTCTGTCTCCTAAAGCAGTGACAGCCTCTGTAGCTCTCATTCTCAAGCTCACAGCATAGTGAGAGGTGAAGCCGAGTCAGAGTCAGGGACAGAAACAGTCTGTGCAGAAATCACCATGTATTACATTATCTGGGGTCGAACAACAGTCTGTCCCCTCAAAATTAATAGTGTGGGTTTATTAATAATTATCAAATTAAACCTCTCTGTCTTCTCTGATGACCAATGTTTGCAAATGTTTCTGTCAAAAAATGTTTAATAAATGTCTCCAAAATACAAAATGATGATTCTAAGAGAGGACAAACATCACATAGTGAGTGTTGTTTGAGAGGTAACGAGTAGGAAAATGGAAAAGAATACACTGTGAGCTGTAAATATGCTGTGGTCAGAGACCTTTGGCAGGTGGCTGACATTAAGAATTGTTGTTTATTATTTTAAAATAAAAATTAAACATGACAACAGATGCAGATTTCTCAAACTGGCCAAACAATAAGACTCTAACATTGCTGTAAGATAGAGCTCTATAAGATTTCCATCTTGATAGCGTATATGTAAGAATATTGTAGCCTTTTATTAATTGTATTCAACTGCAAACTGACTACTAATTATAGCACTTATTAACTGAGACACAGTCACTCTTGATATCGATCAAAACATGGATTATAAACGTGTGATTTTATATTACTACAACAGCTTCAGTCATTTCACTTTATCACTTCTATTAAAAGTCTGACTTTAAGCGTTAAAGCATCTGTCATGATTTATGTGGATTTTATTAAACTGATGTAGCATGAATAACTCTGCATCAGTGCACTCCTTTCAGACACACCCTGTAATTCTTCAGGAATGTGCAGGTTTACTTGATGTTTGTTTGAACATGATGGCTCATGATGACTAGACCTGCCTACTTATCGTTCTTTGAGGACTTTCGCAGAATTTTCAAAATTTAGACACCATACTTGTGTTGCGGGTTGTAACACAGTCCTCCAAGTTAACAGACAGTCACTGCATTTATTAACACCCCTCGTTTCCTTAATGCTGACACTTCAGAGATACTGTAAAGCTTTAAAGCACAGTGAGGTGCTCTCTAAATTCTTTGAAGAGCTAAAAAGGATTATGAGTAATTAGCAGAGAAGTAAAATATCGCAGCATGTTAAGTGCAAGTGCAAGAGGATCATCTGCACATAATGGGTTAAGGAAGGCAGAGGCATAGCTGGGCTGCATTCAGATGGAGAGCTGGGGAAGGTTTAATTGGGAAGTTGGGGCCTGTTTCTACTGCTTCTGGTTGCCTTATTTATAGATGAGCATCTTAAAAAAAAACAAGACTTTCTCCTAAGCCTGCTGCTAATGTGAAGGGAAAGCTTTGAAGTAGTGTGGCACACAGAGTTTCATATCCTGTGAATAATTTAACCTTCATCCATATCTGCTTTGTATTTAGCTTTAGAACTCTTCCAGCAAGCTGTGCCCTCAAACCCCCACTGTTTTTTTTCCCCCTTTTCTCTCACCACACACATTCACATACACACTGAAGACAAAAAGTGCTACCTTCACAGTCGCAAAGAGAAGAAGAAAACAAACACATGCACACACAGGTTTTATTGCACAAGGTCGTGCCCTAAGGGATCAAAGTTTAAGTGCCAATATTTCACACCAACTCAGGAAAGGAGGGGAGGAGATTCGTTGACATAAACAAAACACTAGGATTTCATGAATCTATTGCACCACCACCAAACACACTAATTAAAACAAACTAAGAACTAGCCGAACAAAGAGCTGTTAAAATATTTTAATGAGAACAGAAAATGTAGCTTTCTTTGGGGGACAGACCTTTGATTGTAAAATAGGACAAACCTTCTTTTCTAGTTTCACAGATCAGTGATTCAGGTTCTTTCAGAGTTTTAGGGTTTTGAGGATTCAGGACAAAGACAAAAAAAAAAAAATCTCACCTTGATGGCGTAATTGACCAGTGGGTCCTTGGCATAAGAGGCAGTGTAGTAAACAGCATCCCCCGCCTCACAGCAGGGTTTCCCAGTGGTCAGCCTGAAGTGGGACCAGCTTTCAGTGCCAAATCTCAAATGATCTTTCTGGCCAGCCATGAAACGGTCCTCACATTTTGATGCCAGCTTTCTTAGAGTGTCTGTGTGGAGACCTCGGATCCTCCCCACCACCTCATCCCAGCTGTCTAACCCTCTGTAAAGAGCAGGTCTCTGGGGTTTGGAGCCTCCTCCGCCTCCAGCAACCCCACGACCTGCTGTCCGACCCCTTCCAGCCAGGGATTCTGAACTTGGGTAGACCCTCCACTCTTTGGCAGTGGTGGTACTGGGTGCAGCAGATGAAGGCTGGGGGACCAGGGAGGACACACTGTTAGTCAAGCGGGCCTTGTTGGTAACTGTGGCAGCTGATGGCCTCTCTAAAGAGTCACCGCTCTCATGGTCATGGGCTCGATGAGGTTCAGAGCTCAAAGAGGAGCTCTGACTAGCTGTTTCCCAGGTGGAGTCCAAGTCATAGAGAGGGTTGGCTACACTCAGGTTGGTGCCCCCTGGTTTAGCTTCAGCCCGAGGTCTAAAGCCTCCCTGCATTGGCTCTTTGACTCCCAGGCTGGGTTCAGTACTGGAACGAGGAACAGACTTCTTGGGCAATGGTGGCGGGGTGGCTTTAGGGGCTGGCTGCTCAGCGAGGCCTTCCATTTCGATGGAGGCCAACGTATCATTAGATGCTTTCATGTTCCGTGGCTGTTTCAGTGGGATCATGCTGGCTCGAGATTTACCTGAAGGAAAAAAAAAAAAACGGATAACATGTATACTGCACAAATAAGACCCAGTGAAATTCAAACTAAAGCTTGTTGTACCATTTTAAACTGGAAAGAGCACATAATGATATCAGTATCAAAAACCAGGAAGAATAGTTCCTGTAATTTCCTTGAATTTAATTCACATGATAATCTAATGTTAGTAAACTGTGCAAAACTGTATTTGTCAGCCAAGGAAGCCTGGATTGGAGAAAAGTAGCCCAAGAGCGTATATTTACTTAACACAATTAAAATATTTATGCTTTACACTGAATTTCATTACATCACATTAAAGTTTTAAGCAGCATATTTCATATGAAAAAATTAACTTTTTAACTCTGCAACACGGATCTGACAGTTACAGTAGTTATTGTCTGAAATTACCCGGAGGTTGAGATTTTATATCCAAAACATAATCATGGTAAATTAAACAAACCATTTGCACAGATTTAATAGCTTAAGTCAATGCTAAGCTATAAATACACTTGAGATATTTTGTTAACAATATTTCATTTTTACTTTTGCAAAATATCAAATTCAGGACAATTACACCACACACTCTGATCAGCTGAAACAAACTGAACACCAACAGAAACATCCCTCTCAAGTTGTTTCAGTGTAGGAGTCTGTTGTTTTAATTTGGAAGAGGGGGGCAGGAAATCTTTGCTGCAGAAAAATAAGAAAATGTTAGTTTCAGTTTTAAGCATTTGTGATGGCCAAAACCACGACATCAGCAAAGGACATATAATAAAATAAAATAATATAAAAGGTATAATTTAAAGAAAATCAAACAGATAAAATGACACCCGATACACAAATAATGCCACACTCTTTAAACTCGGGCTTCCCCTTCCCCTCACATGGCATTTCCAGAGACCTGCTGGCTTGTTGCTTCTTTTGAGGACAAGAGGATGACATGATGGCACGTGAAAGAGCTGGTGGCCCTGAGGCAAATTCAAGCCAGAGAGCAAGACAGCTGGACACAGGCTGCTTCTCCAACCATCCAGCTGCCTGACTCAATCTGCAGTCCTGTTCTGTAGTGAGGCTTAAAAAGGCAGCATGGAGAGCAAATTTAGAAGTGGCTTGACGTGACCTTATTTTTGCTTGGATGGTAGAAAGAAGGAACTGGAGGGTTGATTGGATTCCCTCAACGTTCTGTGGAGTTGAGGACCACAGAGGCACAGGGGTCGAAAACAAGTGTGATAAAATGAAAAAGAAGACAGGGGTCGTGCTGTTTGCATGATGGGAAACAAAGCAGCTTGGTAGTGCTAACAAAGTGGGTTCACAAGGTTACGGACTCTGTGCCGCAGCTTTAACACACCAGGGAACACCGCAATTTCCTGCTGGATAATACTGAGAAGCTGCTGATGTCTTTTAAAGTCACCTTTTCTACCAAATAACTTTCGCCATCACTACGGCAAATGCATCTTCCTAAAACAAATCATTGATCTTTGTACAGCACAAATACTACTGATTACACATTGTTAAACTGTATGGGTGACTCCCCACGTGCAAGTCACGCTGACATCATCCCAAGAATGCAGGAAAAGCTTTAAGATAGAGCAGTCAGGATAAAGTAAATGAGTCTTAGTAATCCTCCCTGGAACGAATATATTAAAAGTGTTCCTCCACCAAGCTGCAGTAATCCATCCAAGAAAGCCACCGTCTCCCACTTCCAGTCGTAGGGATCTTTTATTGCAATGTGGCTGTGACTTAACTCAATTACATAAGACTGAGATTTTTTTTTTGCATGTGTATGATTAAGCAAATAAATCTTTAAAATATATAAAACTAATCTAAAAAAAACAACAACCTAAAAACACAATATCTCAAAAACCAAAGATGTTTTCAAATGTCTTATTTTGTGCAAACAGCAGTCCAAAATCCAAATACTTCAATTTACACTGATGCAGAACAGAGAACAGCACCATGTTATCACATATGAGAAGACGAGACAAACAAGCGTCTGGATTTTTTTCTTGTAAAATGACTAAAACAATAAAGATTTCTTAAAACATTTACTTTAACCCATAAGAGCCCAGACCCATTTCTACATTCAGGAAAATTATGAACTATTAAAATTATGAATTTTAAAAGGAACTTTCCTCAATGTTAAAAGGGACGGTGACACTGGGTTCTTATGGGTTAATGTTCACAACTATTAACAAAACAGCATGTCTATATCCCAGAATGCTGTAGGCCTACTGTGAAGGAATAGGGTAAACTGTTATCTATGCCTTGCAATTCAACTAAACAAACAGATGAGTGTGACAGAGGCCTGTGACAGTGTTTCAATGGCATGCAACTACAAAGTTGTTTTTTAATCATTTAAACCTCACTGCTCTTACACTAAACTCCTTTTGACGTGTGTCTATCTGTAAAAGATAACGTAGCTGAGAGAGAGCGAGAGAGTTACTTGAAAATCCTTTTGGGGATGGAAAAAAAAAAGATAACTGCATTTTCTTCGACTGTGGTGTGAAGAACCTGATGTGTCTGAGGCAACTGCTTTGTTACTGCTGTCAGTCCAAATCTGGGTACCAGCAGATGTCAGTTCAGAGTCTGTGCTGTATCATATCACAGTCGCAAAGGCAGCAGCAGTAAAAACTGTTAATATTTGGAATATAAAGTGAAAACTCACAAATACAATGATTCAAAAAAGGCTTCTACAGGATGAAACACAACCGTTGTTCTTAAAATATCATATCAGAGCATTACATTCAAATTTCTAGAGACCAGCATTTATCAATATTTTATCCTAAGTGGATGAAGGAACTTGTTGCCATAGCAGAATGATTACTGCTCAGCTGTTGTGTTGCCTCAAATCTAACTGACACATTAACAAGAGGCAGCGATGGATGGAGGAGGTGGGTAGAATAAAGAGGACCAGAGGGGTGGAATGGAGCAAGAGCAGTGGAGTAGGCGGTTAGAGGTGGTAAAAGTGTGTGTGTGTGTGTGTGTGTGTGGGTGAGGGGGCTGATAAAGAGAAAAAACAAAAAAACAAACAAAAACAGGACACAGATGATGACAGAGCGATATGGAGGAAAAAGAGTGAAACAAGCTTACCTCAATACCACTAATGCCTGAAAGTTTTTAGACAAATGCGGTGCAGCGGCAGCAGCGCCCGGAGGCAAAGTGAAACGCTGTTCTCTGCTTCCATCCCTGAGAGTCTGTGAGGAGTCGCTGGTGCCAACAGACAGGCTCAACGCTCCCACCAATAATGGAGATTTCTCACTTAAAGGCAGCGAGCTCTCTGCCTCCTACTGTCTGATGCTCTGATTAAAACCCAAGTGTGTGTATACTATATGACAGTGAGTGAGAGAGAGAGAGAGAGAGAGAGGGCGCAAGAGAGACACTTAGATTTGAAAAGTGAACCTGATTCCTCGCTAAAAATGTGTGAAAAGGCAAATGTAACAGCAGCCCAAAGTGAACAGCAGAAAGATGAAAAGCAAAGCGATTCTACAGTAACAGCAGAAAAGACAAGAAACTTAAAACAGGCATTACACTCAGTGACTGTGTGTCTTAAAGCAGCATGTGTGTGTGTTAAAGGCCACACACCTCCTCCCAAACAAAAATGACATGCTGTTCTGTGCAATGTTTGACAACAGACAAACACGGATACATAAACTCTTATCTAGCTCCTCATTAGCAGCATGCAGCAAAGTTAAATTAGGCTGCAGGCAGCTCAGCGTGCGTCATCCAGGGAGCTTTTAACACAATCTCAACACAATCTATCCACAGAGTCGGTGTGCTTCTCGAGCTTCACAAACAAACACACACAAATACTACATTCCCAGTTTGCATATGCCCTCTGAAAAAGCCTAATTAGTACAACAGTGCCAGAGCAACACAAATATTTTGTCACTGATGAATCCTTTAACAGGAAGACCTATAATTCTTTTAAATATCACACGTCCACATGTGTAACGATGCAGTGAACCACCTAAATTGTGCAGCTGCTCCATAAACCCACACTCTACCCTTTCACTTTGTGTTTCTATTTCTTGTTCTCTCACACTCCACTTGATAACCGAAAGATTGTTTCCCACACACTGAGAGCTTCATATGTTAAGTGCCCGGCAATGCTTGACAGCTGTGCCTACCTCTCTCCTCCTCCCCTCTCTGCTGTAGAAGCCTGGTCGTATGCGCTTATTGTTAGAGCAAGACAAAACCTGTAATACTGAGCAGTTAGCAAAGTCTAAATGAAAAGGGAGTAAGCCAGTAAGACACTTTATTATCACGGTATTAGAGGAATTTGATGATAAAGGACTTAAAAATGGATACACTCACTATCTACTGTATTAGGTAAAACCTGTTCAACTTCTTGTTAATGCAAATATCTAATCAGCCAACCACATGGCAGCAACTCTATACATTTAGGCATGTAGACATGGTCAAGATGACCTGCTGAAATGCAAAACCAAGCATCAGAATGGGGAAGACAGGTGTGAATATTTCAGAAACTGTTGATATACTGGGATTTTCCCACTCAACCATCTCTAAGGTTTACAGAGACTGGTGCAAAAAAGAGAAAATATCCAGTGAGTGGCAGTTCTCTGGGTAAAAATGCCTTGTTGATGCCAGAGGTCAGAGGAGAATGGCCAGACTGCTTCGAGGTGATAGGAAGGCAAGAGTAACTAAAATAACCACTTGTTATAACTAAGGTATGCAGCAGATCATCTTTGAACACAAAACACATCAAACCTTGAAGCAGATGGGCTACAGCAGCAGAAGACCACACCGGGCACCACTCCTGTCAGCTAAGAACAGGAAACTGAGGTTATAATTCACACAGGTTTACCAAAATTGAGCAATAGAAGACTGAAAAAAACGTTGCCTGCTCCACTGATACTATTACTCAGGCTGGGAGATATTTTCTTGGGACACTTTGTGCCCCATTCTACCAACTGAGCATTGTTTAAATGCCACAGTCTACCTGAGTATTGTTGCTAACCATGACTATAGTGTACCCATCCACTTTCAACTTCTCTATGGCTCTGCTCACTTGACTCCATTCAAGGTTAAGCAACCTGCCTTCTGTGGCGTCTTTTTATTGTCAATTGAAGCTTTGTTTGTATTTGCTAGGAAACTCCTTACCTGTCTACCACTGTATAAGATATTGGAGTGGAGACCAATGAAAACGAATCAAATACCAGCAAGGGAATTATTCAGGTTGTGGACTTGCCTTTTGCACACATACCTTTTTCATACTGGACTTTAATACTGCCATGTCAGATCAGACAGTTAGGATACAAAAGCATACAAGTACTTTCAGAATAGACAGGATGATAAAAGCTTTTATCACATTAACAGTACCGTGGTTAGTCATGTAGTACATGCTCTTATACTGTGTGTAATCAGCATGGTAGGTAATATTGTAGCCCTATTACAGTCCTATCAATCACTCAAAATACAGTTTTCAAAAGAGAGACATAGGATATGAGAAAAGAAAACAAAGAATAGGATTTTGATGAAAATGGGATTTATGTGAGTGAGTGACCCACACTCATAAAATCTGTGGAAGGAGGGTCCTCAGTTTTAATCACCATCCCCAACAGGAACTGAACCAGCTTCACAAATAGGATCAATAATCCCAGGGCAAAGATTTTCCCACCTCCAGCTAAAATAACATCTTTTTTTAGGTTATTTTAGGCACTAAGCTCCAGGCTGTGTGTGAAAAGATTTCGGGCTCCAGCTGTTTTTGCAGAGAATAAATTATAACTTGTCACATGAGAAAGTGTGCTGATACAGGAGGAAAGTAAAATCAGCCACTCAGGAGTGAATGAACTGCCAAAACTGAAAAGTGACAGAATATGGAAAAGAAAAGAAAAAATCCTCCACCAGTTCGGTAAGCTTACAGCAACAGCAAATGGGAGCCGCACACACATACATATAATACTTTCCTGTTATTTTGTTTTATATGCAAATTAGGCAAAGAAAAATTAACTTGAAGTGCGAACAATGTTAAATTCAATGACTTTGGTGTATAATCCACAATTTTATTTGAATTTTTTATTTGAAGATTGTCCTTCCTCTTTACCTTTTCGCCAAATTTTAGAAGCATTGTGACATAAAATCCAGGTGACAATCAGATCAAGAATGCAATGGAAGGATTTGTGGTAGGACAATGGATAGAAAAATCAGTCACACACAGACAAAACCTACTTATCTGCACAATTCATTCATTTTGATTTTGTGCTACCTCCATATATCTGCACAGCACAGCACAGTAAGTACCACTATAAATTCCATGTTTCTCCAGCACTGATACATACATGAATTTAAGAAAACCATCTTGATCTTGCATGTTTCACTCTTACCCAGATTGCTGTAGGTGGCACTGCACTGGCTGGAGGCAGGAGAGTGGGAATAATGAGAGTGAATCCCGTCGTCCTCAGGCTCTCCCAGGCTGGCGCTGCCCTCGCTGGCTGCGGCTCTAGTAGCAACCTGATTGGCATGGCCCTCCTCGCCCTCCCCAAACACCAGCCCCAGATTCACTTTGGCAGGCAGGGAGGTGGCACTGGGCAGCTCCTGATCCCTGGCACTGGCACTGACTGGTACCTGGCTGCACATGACAGAGAGAGGCATGGCTCTTTTAGTTGTTTCATCTAACGGTCTGACTACATGTGACTGCACTTGCTGACAATATTTTTCCCACCACTTCCATTACCTGACTCAACAGAGTAGCTGGTATGGTGTGTGTGTGTGTGTGTGTGTGTATGTGAGAGATCATGGCAAAACGTGGTCACCACCCTGCGAGACGTTTGGATCAAAATGGAGGCCGAGGTTCTAAGATGGAGGTGTATGAGTCCCTACTAAGAATACTAGAATAAATATGATAATGCAGTTTTAAAATAATTTGTTTTTTTTAATAAATAAAAATAATCTCATTTTATTGTCACAACAAGTCATGGATTATTCATTTAGGCTGCCCAACTCTGCTTGGATCAGCTGGTTGTTGTTTTTGTGGCGCTCCAAACATGTGTTCCCAACAGGGAAGTTGCAGAGTGACCTCTGGCGGACAAACAATGCAACATCAACATTCATAACATGACTTAAGGGTGTTTCTCCCCGTCTCTTCTGTACATTTTGAATTTTCATTTATCGGCCATTATAAATACTGATACCAATATATCAGCAAATAGCTAATATCGGCCGATATATTGACTGCACCGATTTATCGGAGTACTCATAACATAAATGTATTATTTCCTACTGAGTACTAATGGGCTGAGACATCAATATGTTGATGGGTGATGTTGCTGATGTGATCCCATCGTGAGACTGTCTCGACTTTTATTAATCTGTTCATCACAAGCTTCATTCTTCAAAGAAATATCTGCAAAACAACTCATAAAAAGAAGCAATATGATATTAGAAAGCTATATTGCAAAGACATTAGCGTTGCAGGATGATGAATAAGCTGCTTATGATAAGGACTTTAATCTGTCATTCATTTTGTCTAGGACATAACTATATCTAGCATCACAGGATATAAACAAAACACATATGATACTGTTTTTATCTGATCAGTTTTTTCCATCTCTGATATCAGTATGTGCTTCACTGTATCAGCACACTTCATCTTCCTCAGCAACTGATAAATTGGAGCCAGTGCAGTTGTCAGTGGGAGGCTTCTGAAGCCTGGTGTGTTTTATATGCAACTACACATACGGCGCCTAAGGGAAGGTGTAAGAAAAAGGCAAAGCAAGTCACAGCAGAGTATGATGACATGTTTTGAAGAGCCATTCGACAGTAGGTGGCTCTGATTTGAGGTGTTTAAGGAGGTGAGATCATAATTTGCTACAGACACAATTGTTATTATTAACCTTTTTATTATAATTTCTTTTTAGCTTAAAACTTCTCAACTTTGAACAATAAAACACTATGATGTCTTAGAAAATAGGCTAATGAATCCATCCATCCATCCATTTTTTAACCACTTTTTCAGCCTGGGATAGGGGTAGGGGGTCTGCAGCATATCCCAGCTGACATAATTCTGTTTTCTTACTCTTCCCAATTCATGTGCATAATCCTATCTACGGTGGCCACTGCAGGACAAACAACTCTGGCTGCCGTTCATCTGTAGTGAGTGTAGGCCAACTGAATTGTGGTTGTGAGAAATCTTGGTCATCTGAGATTTACCCATAGTGTGTAATCACTGAGAGGTGAAATCACAGAGTAACTCCAATCACAGCATGGATGTTACAAAGAGACTTGCTGCATACTAGTGCTTGTTGCTGCCAAAGATGCAAGTTGTACAAGCAATCTGCCATGTATGTGTCTTCTTAAGGAAGTAACAACACAGCAATGAGGACTATGGATAGTATTGTCTTTTCTGACATATCTGACATGGTCAGAAACCAATTGGAATTTAAAGGTATTATTTAGACTTCATGACCTCTAGAGGGAAGAGAAGTTTTATGATTAACTAGCTGTCTGATTCTTCTGCTTTTAAATTACAATGTCAAAAATTTACAGCTTCCTGACATACCATATTCGTATAAATTATTTTATAACAGAGGAACAGGAATAACCGGAATTAGCTTGTTTAGCACACGTGCCGAGTCAATTTTTTTGCCCTCCATCACAAAACAAATGTAAAACTTCACAGAATTAGCCTACGTGTAAAATGGTGCAAACAGCATAAAGCAGCAACAAAAAGAAAACACTAAATATGCAATTATTGTGACATATTTCTATGCAAAATAGAAAACTAAAATACCAAAAAATATGAATGTGGCAATAGAATTTTTTTTTTTTTTGCTTTAACTTAACATTATGAAATTATCAAGTTCACTGATTACTATGGTGGCTATAGAATAAAGCCCATCGGCACTCAGATTGGGTTGCATTATAAAAGGGAACCAAACAGTAGTTTGTGACATTTTTTCTTGCCCCTGTCAAAAGCGGTACTTTTCTCCAGACAGCTGAAATAGTGGACAGGGGAACAACTGCAGTAACTATGTTAATGAATAAATAAATAAATAAATAATAATAATAAAAAGTAAAAAGCAGCCCTAATATTGGTGGAGACAAAGAAAGTGAAGTCAACCCTAAATTAAATACAACGCTTCTGGTTATTGACCTCTAATCTGATTACAGTCTATCAGTGTGGCCACTCACATGGGGTGACTTCCTAACCTGTAGACTGTAAATCTAAGTGTAATACAAAAAATTGTCTGCTACTTACATATAGCTGGGCTTGTAAAATGCTGTGCATTTTAGATGTTGTGGTGGTGACATATTGCTCAGGATTCTGGCAGTGTCATTCTGAGTTTGAAACTTCTTCATGTTTTATATTTAATATCAAAAACAATGTCAAAAAAGTTCAAAGGTCATGGAAAGTTCACAGCTGGTTTCACCGCTGCAGGCCCTGTCATGGGTGGGACCGTTTGGCAGTAATGTCTGTATTATACTAAATCAGATGTGTCATTTCCTTTAACTGTAATGTTGATTACACAATGACATGACTAATGATGTGTGTGATCATGGGCAAAAGTCCCTAAAGTACAGCTCAAGAGACAGAGCTCATCAAGGGATTTGAGCTGTTTAATATACTGTAGGACACTTTTTCCTGAAACTAGAACAAACTTATACAGAATGAGCTGAAATTGTTCTCTCAAGAACTACCTAGCCAGTTACTCACAGCTATTCATAGCCTCACTGTGTTCTAAAAGCATAGTGAAAGTATAGCATGACTTTAGACCCATGTATGGCAGGTCCTTAAATGAGCTTAAAATTACATGAAACTACACTATGTAGTTTTATATCACCAATTTAATACAATTTATATCAAGATATGATAATAGGTTTCATTTAAAAGAAGAGAATAACAATTGTAAAACAGTACCATGCTTAGCTAAAACAGGTTAAGTATTGTCCATAGAACAAAAAAGTAAATGACTGAATAGAAATTTCAAAGTCTGACTCTGGCTTTTCACTGGGCTTCAAATGATCAATTAAATTTTAGGTCTAAAAAAAATAAATAAAACCAACGTGATCCTAGTCATGGCAGCCAAGGTCAGCCAATTCCTGTTTATTGTCTTACCAATGATAACATTTGTTATTTTGAGCAATAAATGAGTTAAACGATTACTTGATTTCCTAAAAGAACTGCATGCTGTGTTATCTTGCATCTCCTTACAACAATCCAAAGACATTTTCTGGACTTGCCGTTCCCCTTGTGTTTTTGGTGCATACATATTATTCATTTGGAAAACTATTGCAATATCTGACCGTTATACAAAAGAAAAGAGAGCCATCAAAGAAAACACCTAGCTGCTCACGTGTCTGTCTCCACCCTGGAGCACTATGTCTGAGAAAAACACCTGACCTGACACATTTATGATCTGTCTCATCTGTCTCTTTAGGCTATAAACCCTCAATGTCTCTTTTAAAGAGTTGATCAATAATTTCCAAGGTACTATAGTGCATTACTTCTGCACTTGCTAGCAGCTTACAGTTAAATAAAAAGATAAGACAATGTTGTCAGCCAACAAGAAAATAGAACGTAAGTAAACTGTGAATAGAAGGAATAAAAAGTGCACCCTAAAAACTGAGCAGCGTTTAAAACCAAAACGCCATACATTGTCTAGGCAAAGAAATCTGCTGTTCTGCCTGTGCATGTCAACTCAATTTACACTTATATTCTTCCCTGTTTTTTGCTTTACACAAAGCTGACACTGATTCTACTCAGATCCAGTCTATTATTAGCTTACAACTAGCTATAACACTGCTCAAAAGAGCACTAAATCACAAAGAATACAATCTACAGTAGAAAATCCTGTACAAACAAAAAATCCAGTGTATGTACACTTTGAGAGGCCTTGACACAAATACCTTTATGGCTGCTACATGTTTCAACGGTCAGGACCTGACTTGTTCAGACATCGCAAAGCTGCTTTGGTGCATTTCACTTCTCTGCTGTGAGAGATGAATAATGTCTCATCCAAAATGCAAATCAAATTAAATTAAAACCACTCTTCCCTGCTATATCAACATGACTTCAGATGACCTGGTTGGTCACAGGTTACAGAGGGGTATGACAGAATAGAGTTTAAGTTCTTACCCACTGTACTGGCTCACACAGCTTCCCATCTAGAAACCCTGAATACAACGTGAAGATAAAATCACATTCTAGGTACAGCAAGCTGGGCTGTTGAGAATAAAAAAAGTATTTTCCTGCATATGTTCTTTCCTCGTCGTCTCTTCTGCTGCTCCCTCTTTGAACGCTGTTACCTGTCTAAGGTAATGTGTGTTTACCAAAGCTAAACAGCACACCCACTGTTCGCCAATAAAACTGATTCCAGTCCAAAAACCCTGCAGGTTTAACCCCTCATCTGCCAACCAATATAAAAGTTAATTTGAATTTATTTGTACATGTGTTTTTAAGAAGACTATAAAACATCTTACACCTTTTTTGTTCCATGGGTCTTATGTTTGATATATAGACACAAAATATTACTATATATCTGCAAGTGATTGGTGCAAGCAAATGAGGCAGAAAAAAGCGCCACAAAGACAAATTTTTAGCAAAATATTACATTTGGCTTTGTTTGTACACAATACAAAAGCAATAAAAAGGGCAGCACGGTGGCTTGGTGGTTAGCACTGTTGCCTCACAGCAAGAAGGTCCTGGGTTCAACTCCACCATCTGGCCGGGGCCTTTCTGTGTGGAGTTTGCATGTTCTCCCCGTGTTTGCGTGGGTTCTCTCCGGGTACTCCGGCTTCCTCCCACAGTCCAAAGACATGCAGTTAGAGGGGTTAGGTTAATTGGTGATTCTAAATTGCCCATAGGTGTGAATGTGAGCGTAAATGGTTGTCTGTCTTTCTCTCTGTGTTAGCCCTGCGACAGACTGGCGACCTGTCCAGGGTGTACCCTGCCTCACGCCCTATGGCAGCTGGGATAGGCTCCAGCCCCCCCGCGACCCTGTGGATAAGCGGAAGAGAATGGATGGATGGATGGATGTACACAATACTTTAACAGTCTATTAGAAACTGAATTGACTAAAATTGAAGGCATCAAACCGACTAGCTCTTTATGAATACTTCCTACCCTTTTACAATCTGTCACTAAAAGACAGTGAGGCGTGTATTCACACTCCAGCACATTCTTTCAGTAGGCTTTGATTATGACACATATTTTCACCATATCAAAGGAATCTCAGGCACCAGGGAAAAATAGCAGGTAGCTGCTTTCTGTTTTTTTGGAGGGTAAACGTGCTGACGCTTGATATAATCGTCAAATAGACACTGGAGTAACAATGTATCCTACAAGCAACACACCAAGTGAATAATTTAGTTACTAATTGACAAATTCCCTGTAAACAGCAAGGTCCCGAACAACTGCTTACAAAAGTCAGGTGTAAAGAACGGTTAGACCAAAGGTGAGAAGCTTTTAAAGGTGTTGGGATTTAAATCATGCTAGCTTAAAGCTTGATTCCACATATACTTTTACAAAATCTTTAAGTTTAGGGTAAATGAATGTGTTTTGCAAGATGTATTTCACCACTTAAATAACTATTTTAAATAACTGCTTAATAATTTGGGAAGGCATTACAAAAACTAGGAACAAATCTTTGTTATTCTTACAATAAAAAATTAAATACATACAGTACCGTGCAAAAGTCTTGCGCCACCATTTATTTCTTTATATTTTGCTTCCAGGGAGCCTGACTTGTCATTTTTAAAGTGGTCTTGAGCAACAGTTTCTATTTTAAGGTCTTTCAAAGTTTTTCTTTGGACATTGGTGGCTTTTTCACCCATTTTCAGTCCAGTCCTTGTACCTGACCATTTTCAGAAGAATGTTTTGGGGTTTTTTTTGTTTGTTTGTTAGGCCACTTAACACTTACCTATGAATCATTCAAGCATAAAAAAGGCACCCAATTTAAAGGATGAACCAGTGTTGTGTCTACAAATAACAGACAACTTAGCAAAGAACCAATTTTACCTTGTGTCTTTATGCACTTTGTTACTGGCAGCCTGTTGCAAAAACACATAATTTGTTCCAATTTCTTATGTTAAAACCACAAAAAATGCCAAAGACAACACAATTTGAGAGGCATACAGAGACAAAAAAAGAAGTGGCAGGCCTAAAAGACTATCTACAACAGATGAACAGGATCTGAAAGTCATGTCCCAAAGAAATGAGACAGGCTCTGAGAGATGCATCTGGCCCTTCAGTTGATCATCTACTGTTCACTGAAACAAGAACTCAGAGGTCTCAGTGGAAGAGTGGCTGTCCGCAAGCCATTCTTAAGGAAGGGAAACACAGAGAAAAGGCCGAGGTATGGCAAATTACACAAGAACTGGACTGAAAATCAGTGGCAACAGATTTTATGAAGTGACAAATCCAAATTTGAAATTCTTGGTTCAAATTATCTTTAATATGTACAGAGGAGATCAGGAGAGAAGTGCAACAGTGAGTGTCTACAGACATTTGTAAAACACAGCAGAGGCTCTGTCATGGTTTGGAGCTGCATTTCAGCCAGTGGTGTTGTGGATCAGATTTTGATTCACAACGCAATACCATCTGGAAAGCATTCTGACTGGCAACACCTTCATTTTTCTGCATGACAATGATAGCAAACACACTGCCAATGCAGTTAAAACATATCTGGATACAAAAACACACTATGCAACACTATCAGTCATGGATTGGCCTCCCCAGAGCCCAGACCTCAACATTATTGAAGCAGTGTGGGATCATCTTGACAGAGAACAAAACAAAAGGCAGCCAACATCCAAAGAAGAGGTTTGAATGTCCTTCAAGAAGACTACTTAAAAAAAAATTACAAGAAAGCTGCCCAAGAGAGTTCAGGCTGTGATGAAGAATAAAAGTGGCCATACCAAATATTGACTTTCAAGCTTATGGGAATTATACAAACTCTGTTTTTGCCTTATATACTGGATTTCAATGTATGTTTGTACATTTCAATAAATTGCTGAAGCTATTTCCCATTTTCCTAGCAAGATATAAAGAAATGAAGGATGGCTGAAGCTTTTGTACTGTACTGTAATTATCTGGGTACTCATTGTAGGGAGGCGGGTGTGGAAAACCTTTTTACTTTGAGTGCAAACTTTGCTCAGACTAATGACTAGTAGGCTTTGGCAACATGTACTGGGTGCCCTCAATGGGTATATACAGCACACCCTAAGATATCCCACTGTTATACAGAACTAGGCAGACATGCAATATTATCAAAAGAAGTGCACATTTGATTCTTGTACCTCTTATTACAAGGTTAGGGAAGAGACAGGAACTTCAGGAAATAAGACAAGATGAGGTAGGGCTGAAGCTTGAGGAGCAGAAAGAAAAGAGACAGAATGGGGCCGAGCTTTTGACAGGATGGAGGAGTGAAACATTTAGGTGTTCGCAGTGCTTTGGGCTCGAAAGATAAGATTTTTGAAAGGAAAGCATGGAAGAGGAGTGCAAAATTACATTAAACAGAGAAAAGGGTGGTGAAAAGCCAAGCACCTTGGGGTGGGGTGGGGGTGGGGGTGGCAGCAGGAATGAACAATATGAGGGTGGCATGGATAGAAAGGCAGAAAGGAGGAGGCCAATGTCTAAGAGATCAGGTGAGAATACATCTAAACTGCAGCTGTGATGCATTTTCAGTAAACAGTTCTGGAAGCTTATTCCTAATAATGTGGGTAGCTGTGGGAAACAGTATGTGAAACATGTCAAGATGCTCAGAAAGTACATAAAATAGAGGCCACACAGTGCTGGTGTCATACAAACATACATAAGTACAATCACTCAAAATAAATTAGAGTGAGCTTCCTTCTTAAATGGACGAAAAACATATTTAAAAGGTTATTAAACTTGAGTAAAGAATATTTTCTAATATATTAATAAATAAATACATAAATAAATTCAAATCTGGGGCAGGGTACACATAATCTCTAAAATGACACACATTTGAGCATGCAATGTGTTTTATCGAATTGGAAA
>VUQS01076266.1:0-22269 GCA_015108495.1 Heterochromis multidens
CTACTTTTAAATATCCTAGGAACCACAAGTCAGCCAGCAGTCTGAGAGCAAAGTGCTTTATTGAGACACTATAGTACTATGAGGTCTTTAAGATAAGATGGGGCCTGATTATTCAAGATCTTGTATGTGAGGAGAAGAATTTTAAATTCAATTCTGGATTTAACAGGGAGCCAATGAAGAGAAGCCAATATGGGAGAAATATGCTCTCTCTTTCTAGTCCCTGTCAGTACTCTCACTGCAGCATTTTGGATAATCCTTGTGTTATTCAGGGAGTTTTTAGCACAGCCTGATAATAATGAATTACAATAGTCCAGCCTAGAAGTAATAAATGCATGAACTAGTTTTTCAGCATCACTGTGAGACAGGATGTTTCTAATTTTATCGACATTGCACAAATGCAAGAAAGCAGTCCTACATATTTGTTTAATATGCGCATTGAAGGACATATCCTGGTCAAAAATGACTCCAAGGTTCCTCACAGTGTTACTGGAGGCCAAGGTAATGCCATCCAGAGTAAGTATCTGGTTACACATCATGTTTCTAAGATTTTTAGGTCCGAGGACAATAACCTCAGTTTTATTTGAATTTAGAAGCAGGAAATTACAGGTCATTCATGCCTCAGCTAGCCTCATCAGCTAGGAATAATGTACTTTTTATTACATTTATTACAAGCGCACAGTTTTTAAGAACAGGAATATGCAGTACACTCAACACTTCTCACCAGTTAACATCTATATAAATAAAAAAAAACACAACCTAATATTAAAAAAAATATATAGCCTATCATTACCCCAAACTCCAGTAGCTAAGCCATTAAAATTCTGCTTACACATTAATGCATGACTAAAAATAATTATCCACTAATTTATTATTACACTCTTAAAAGGGGCACCATTATAAAAGTGTAACCTTGTCACCTCCATGCATACTTTCATCCTTAACAAATGTAGAACGCTTTGCTACCAATACTCTTGCAGCTCCCATTCCCATTGAAATTATAAATGTAGGACTTGTTACAATGTGTTACTTTACTGCTTTTATTTAAGTAAAATAGCTTACACTTCATGCAAAATACAGAATGTGGTGAGAAAAAAGTTCCATCAGAAAACACGGATCAGTTCCCGAACCACAGTTTTTAAGAGGCTGCACGCAGAGCAGTCCTAGAAAATTGCACTTCTGTTTTGTTTTCATTTTATGACCCAGCTGTTGCTTGATGGCAGCTGAACATATGTCATGTGGAATTGATGGAAGTGCAAATTTCGGTGCAATCGGAGCTTTGAATCATGAGCAAAATGTTTTGCATCAATATTGGCAGCTGTGTAATCTTTTACAAAGTGAACCCTTGAAGAGGCTTTTTTCAGCACAGACATTCTGTCAAAGTGAGAAAAGTGCAGAGTTTACTAATAACACTGTTCTATTCAAGTGTCCCAAAGTAAGACTTGACAGTATGACAGTGAGTCAGCATCTGCAATAGTTGTACACTGAAACCGAAGCAGCTAAATGGAGTTCAATCATTCAAAAATAAATTATGTTGTTTACATGTCTGCTTTTCCTACTGTGGCATGACCTGTGAAAAAGGCAAAAGACTGTGTGGAACAGATGGTCAACCAGCATTTCTGCTCTAGTAAAATACAAAATATTATATAAAAGCTATAAATTATAATGATTAAACAATAATATTCATCGATACTTCTAGCTAGTATGGCTCTGGTTTCATATCATACCTTTACATTGTGTTCTTATGTTTTATTCTTTAAAGCATGAGCTGACCATACAAAACACAGAGATAAAAGGCTAAATAAAACACACATGTAAAAATGTTAATCTATATTCTAAATGCAATAAGTGTCACTGAAATGGCATGGTGGGCCACTTGTTAACTGTTTACTCTGTAACACAACAGCTTTAATTTCACTGTGTTTAAGAATACCTGCTGTTCAAGTCATTTAATCACGTCTCGCCTAACCCCTCTGTGACTTGTGACCCATCTAAATCACTTTTCAGTGTAAAGAGTGTGTCATTAGATGTTTAATTTAAAACCACATTACATTTTACAGGACCCCAGTGAGCTTTAACACTGACTAACAAATATCCTATTGAGTATAAAGTAATAAATACATGATTAAACAGATGTCCCATCTCAGTTATTATTTCAAAGCAATAGCTGAATCCCTGGACTTGCAGGATTTGAATTAAAGTACATAGTAAGAGCTGCATAGTCTGCATAGAGTCTGTAAATTGGAACAATGGGGTATTGAGTGTGAAATTAACAGTCAAGTTAACGTTTTTTTGGTTCTTAAGTGTATAAGAAGTATATTAGCTATTGTGGCTCACTATCTTTTTATATTCATGGGAAGGGACTAAGCAGATAACATGCAAACTGTGCAATTAAAACTGGCCCATGGGTAATAAGAAAAATAGGTCAGACAATGAGAGGAATGACGACAAGAAAGCTGTTGAATTTCTGCCTCTGGTTAAGGGATTGATAGGCAATAAAACTTCCTATCTTCCAAAAGAGCTCATTCATGATCCCCGAAGCCAATACCAACACTGCCATGTGACCAAAGTGGTTTAAACAGAACAGCCACTATTTGCATCATTATTAATTCATTCAACCTTGATTTAATTTCGAAAATACATTAAGGTACAGGCCTCATTTGCCGTGTAGTCGAGCACTAGACCCCCATACCTATTGAGAAGATTGTTTGGCAAGAAACAAAGAGACTTTGATGACATAATGATCCCCAACCCCCCCACAGTGCAGGGACCCTATCCAACCCCAGAGACATAAATTCATGAGCAAAACTGGCAGCAAATAAGCTGGGAATTCACTGGCCAGTCCCAGAAGTGGCTGGCTCGGGTAGAAATGAGACTTTGAGGGAAGAATTCTTCTCCCACTTCGAAGCTGTGGCCAAGAAGCTTACACCTGCAGTGCTGACATACATCAAGAAGGTGAAGCACTTCTGGGACAAATCCTGTAGGCACCAGGTATCCATCAAAGGGCTAGAGACAGCCATCCGTACCAATTTCATTCAAAAATAATGCTATTTAAATTATGGAATACTGGTGTGAAGACAGTTTCTGACTCCCTTTTCTTTTTTTAATGTGTAAAATGGACTTACTGCACATGTATATGTATTCCTGTTAATTCTGGTTTTAAGAATTAATCAGTCTAACAGAGTATTTGAAAAAAAAAATAGAGGAAAATCAGTGAACCCATATCTAAAAGAAGCACACTGTCTCACTTTCTTCTTATTGTGTCACATTATCGTGATCCTGAAGATCTGAAAGAATCCCTGCTAATGCTCTGCATAATGGACACCGATTATATAGGCGATAAATGCTAAAATTGCCACATGTGCTGAATGTGTCCTATATACCTCTCTCTTCTCACTAAATGAGATGTCTGAAGATATTCAGTAAACATTGTTTCTGTACTTAGATATTTTGAACAGAGTAGTTTGAAGCAAGCTCTTTATTGCATGCAGGGAAACATGTCTGCAAAATTTGAATTTCAAAATAGCATCCTTTGAAGATGGGAGAAAAAAAATCCTCTTATGTTTGAAAGAAAAACTAGATATGTCCCAGTGGGGACTGTGTGGTGCAGTAGAGCTATTTCCTGGTCAGACAGCAACACTGGGTCAAACAGGTACACTCATAATAAGCTGTAAAAGTGGATAATAATTGCAGTGTTGTGAAAGGGCATGTTATGATGCACGCCAGTTGAAGTGATGAATGCTGGAGATTGAAGATCCCAGCATTATCATGTGACTGGGAGGCTGAAGACTTCTTGATCTGATTGCACTCTTGTCTAATGGAGCTAGTTTCAGATGCAGTATGCTCCAAATGAAAACAAGATTAAAGTGCTGATAGAGTTTTACAGCTGGGCATAGACCCTTTTTCTTCTCTTCTGCCATGAGTGCAGATGCTTCAGAAGGTAAAGAGCTCTCTGGAGGAAAAGGGGTCATTTTATGTGTACTTCTCTCCACATGTTTTCTTTGTTTGCAAGATGAGAAACTCAAGAAGAAAGCGAACAAGGGGTTTTTGTGGGTGTATTACTGCTGGCAATGCTGCTGAATTTCCCTTACGAGTCTTGCACAGCTATAGAGTGGATCTCTGTCAGCTTCAAAGATAAAGAAAACCTAATTTCCGGTATAAAAATGCCATATCTAAATTAAAAGGTAACACTTTTAGACTCAAATAAAAAAAGGAAAGTCTAAAGTGAAAATGAAAGATTCAAGTTTCCAAATTACATGTCTGCTGATACAATGGCCAGTTAATGACATGTTCGGGATTACTAAACTGCATTGTGATTCATAATAGACTTTTTTTTTTCCTTACTGTGAGAAAAGGCTCATTCCTGACCTGAGATGGTCTAAGAAAGATTTAGAGCCAGTAGAGAAACAGTGCATGAGAGAACATAATAATTAGCAGCTCAAATGTCACTGTCACGAAGGAGCAACCAATTTAGCATGCCGACATCATGTCTCAGCCTTGGGACAGAGGCAGAACGAGAGAGAGATATGATATTCAACTATCATCCTTAGCAACGTAGACAGAAACAATCACAGACAAAAACAATTTCTGTAGGGGGATGTGACCCCCTGTACATCCCTCCCCTGAGAGGCTCCCCAGCCTCTCTGCCTCCCAGAGGGCTGCCTTGTGTAGGCATGGCTGAGCTTAGCCGCTCCTCTGGGGATATAAGGGCCCCTCCTGCTGCTGTACAAATACTCATCCACTGGAGAATCTCTGCTCTGCGCGGCAGCAATCAGCCCGTAGCCTATTTACAGTCAAAGCAACACAAGCAGTGATTCCTTTACAAAAAAGTTTGACAATCTGATGCTATCTGTGCACTCACACAGCAGCGTGTTGTGTTTCTCCACTCGACGTGGGTCACCTGTTTGAAGTGAGGACTTAATGTCGGCATGTGTGCCATGTGGCCTGTGAGCAGAGGAGTGTTGTGGAGTGCTATCTAACGGCACAGCTCAGCAGAATAAACTGCACTCAGCGTTCCACACAGAGCTCTCGTGATTAGATTCTCTAAGGGCTTCGGCAAAGATAACACTTGTGACGATAATCCAGTGCATCGTGGGATATGTTCTGTGCTCGTGTGTGTTTGTTTGAGGGAGGAGGAGGAGGAGGCAGCGGTGGTGGTGGTGGTGGGGGGTACACCTTGCCTGGTGAGCATGTAATGTTGTTGTCAAGGCCACAGACACCTCCTCAGAGCACAGAGAAGATGAAGGCTGACGCTTCTCTCCCGCCATTTCTAAGCAGATTACTTCTCCTCTCTATTGAACGCTTCCTGTGTGCTTGCTGAGCCCCCACCTATACACAAGCGCAAATAGAAAGTCATGTTAAATTCATCCAAAAGGTTAAAATGCCACAGTCTGTATTAAATGGAAACCTGTTCAACGACTGCTGTGGAGGCACTTTGGGACATTAAGGCCGATCTTGGAGAGACCCTGGCGTTATCACACTGCCATGCGTTTGGGCTATCGCAGTAACCTTCTTTATCACGTTAATCGACTATGCCCATGATGAGCAGCAACCTCTATTCACTTCACATATTAAGCAGGAACAACATAAGACCTGCAGGGATAGCCACTATCAAAAAAGGCGTAGCTTTTGCACATGGGAATACAATCTTTCAGTCAAAAGCCTCTTGCTTGTTTACTGGGCAAACAGAAAAGTGTATAGATTTTCCCTGTGAGAGGCCACAATGCAAGATATTTGTGTATCATAATGCTGCATTATACTGCTGCCTCTTTAATTCAACAAAGGGAATGCAAATAAAGCTGTCTAACCACTGTCAACTACCTATTTTATATATTTGTGTTTTTCTCTTTCTAACTACAATCACCACCTCCGTTCCTTTTGTGAATAACACTGTGAGACAGTAGTGCTTGTCAGCAGCACATTCAAAAAGAAATGCAAATTCAGTACAAGTACTAACATCAGTTGTAAAATGAGCCCACCACATACTCTCTCATAGCCAGCTTCATGATCAGAGTGATCATTATTTTGTACTGACTGCATGCAACTGGTTGGTTAGGCTAGTTTATATCTGTATCTCACCTGTCAAAACAGGTGAACAATCAGCAACAGAACATAAAAATGGCCACACACAGAAGAAAGTAAAAACCCCACTCTGCCTAGTGACAAAATGTACTGAGCCAAGCACAGCATGGAAGTTGCTTAACACACTCCTCTCGGTAGTCTCGCACACTGCCAACTGTGCAATTGTCCCTTAGTGCGAGACTGTGTGACCACAATTGGAAACTTTTTTGGCCACAGTGGTATTCATCTTCCGGCAAAGTAAAGACCTTCCCTAGTTGCAGAACTTTTGGTAACATCACTTTGAGAAGCTAGCTTCATTTATTAATTAGACGCCTGTTCAATTGTTTGAATTGCTTGTTTACCCATGCATGACTTTTTGACTGACTGTATATTGCCAAAGAGATGTGAAGTGAACTCGTGCATGCTTCAACGATTGAGGCGACCGTGGCTGGTACATCCACACTCCACGTCTTCATGCCGGGGCCCTAAGGCAGCAGTGTTAGCACCAAATTGACAAAGCAACTAGATGTGACAGGGGAAGTCATAAAATTGCATTTTGTGAGATCCGTGTTTTCCCCTCCTCTCCCGTCCCTCAGCACTTCAAAAATTAGATCATTGCTCAGTTTAAACCGATATGATTTATTACTAGGTTTACGTTACCTGCTCGTTGAGTTAAGATGGAAGAGGACAAACCCGGGAGCCTCTGGGGACAGAGGCATGCAGATTTGATGTGGCTGTTGCTGCTGCACAAGCACTGTAATTTCTGTCTTGTCTTTGACAAACATGTGTCTTTATGAGTCTGCAGCTGTGAGATGCATTATCCATGTTGATGTTTTTATCAGAGTAATTCCAGGTAAATTGTGGCTTTCAGGGCCAACACTTTTAATTTTTTTCGAAGCCGTTATAAGATGAGGTGATGACTGCAGCAGAGCTGTAATGAAAGCAGTGTGCATCATTTTTTAGAGAGATTGAAATGTTTGCCATTGGCATCAGATGTGTTCACAATCTGGATGACGGTCATGTGATATGCCACACTGCAGTTGTGAATGCATTCATTACAATTGAATAATTGTTGCTTCCCAGGGAATAGCTTATAAAACCCCAATGGCTTTGCAGGGATTCACAGCTTTTTTTGTTTTTTCTTCTACTTCTTTTCTCTGGACACTGTGGCTCCTAGGCCCCAGCTTTTGATTGCATGAGAGAGAGAGCCCTCTAGCAAAGATGAAATGTATCAATGGTACTCTATCTCCCTCCCATCCCTAATTTCTTGGGTGCTACAGAGGAGTATAGATTGCAGGAGCGGCTCTGTGAAGCATGAAGCCCTGGCTGAATACTAGGTCAGCTAACAATCTGAGACCATGGGGATACAGTGGTCTGAGTTTCATATTGGTCCACGCCTACTGTCCAGCAAACTGAGATGAGATACGCTGTAATTGAAAACACTGAACTGAAGCCTTTTGTGACTCAGAACTGCTCCTAAAAACTGACTCCCACATTGTTTTCTCATTGGCTTTCACATTTCCTTTTGCAAACATTATTTTGAACAGGAAGCTGCACTTCAACTAAAAAAGGATTGGTAGTGCATGTCTTTGCATTGCTTAAAGATCTCATGATATAAAAGGGCAAGACCTCCTGCCTTCTGTGATGAACTGTGGCGTAGTCTGATCATGTAAATAGTATGCTCTTTATGCAAATCCACATCCAGTTAATAGCTGCTGATTGCCGTACTATTACTGATTGTTGGTGTTTAACATGATCGCAGTAAAACACTACAGCATTCTATTTATTTTCCACCACAAGCACCCCTGAACACATGCAAGGCAATTGCATTTTGTAACATTAAGATCACAAGCCTTAATAAAAAAGAATAATGGGATGAATATGGCGTCCACACATACGCTTGGCTGTGAGACAGAGAACAAAGCCATTTCCCTTTGCGGTAGGACTCTCCATGACTGTAAGCATGCATGAGAGAGATGAAGTAACATTTGGCTGCTCAATTAATTTTAAAGGTTTTTACACTATTAAGCACAATTTATCCTGCGGCTATTAATTCCTCCCCTCTCTTTTTCTTGTTTCTCTTTGATATTTTTGTGCACTAGCAGAATTCCTGTATTTTAATCTAAAAATGCTGGTTGTGAGAGTCATACCATTTGTCTGTCGGGTCCATTTGTATCAGAGCAAAATTATATTTTCCTGTAACTTCTATGTTGTGGCTGGAAGCGCTCCCACCCCTGCTGCAAACACAGCAGCTCCCCATCATCAAAAATGATCATAAGTGTAATAAAGCAACATCTGAGTGTAAACATTTGGAGTCTTTAAAGCAATCAAACTGTACTGTTTTTCCAGCTTTTTATAAATATAGATGTTTGAGACCAATACAGATTTGTAATATCTGATAATAGCATTTTACCGAACTAGTGCAGCGCATGCTGTCACAGGCATGTTAGCATCAGCAAAGGTGGCTGACACAGTCAGAGGAGGTTAATTTATAAATGATGTGACAACACTATAAGGTGAAAGAGGATTATGACATCATCTGTTAGGCAACACATCAACTGTAAGAGCATACAAAACTACCTGAGGCCATTTGGAGGCCATTGAGTACTCATTGTCATGTTCAAGAAACCAATTTGAGCTTTGTGTCATGGCGCGTTATCCTGCTGGGAGCAACCATCAGAAAATGGGTACACTGTGGTCATAAAGAGATGGACATGGTCAGCAACAATACTCAGGTAGGCTGTGGTGTTTAAATGATGCTCAACTCGGAGTAAGGGATCCAAAGTGTGCCAAGAAAAGATCCCCCACAAATATCCCTCATTACTCCACCACCAGCAGCCTGTACTGATACAAGGTAGGATGGAGCCATGCTTTCATGTTGTTTATGCCAAATTCTCATCCTACCATCCAAATGTTGCAGCAGAAATTGACAATCATCAAACCAGGCAACATTTTTCCAATTTTTTTTTTTGTTCAGTTTCGGTGAGCCTGTGTGAATTGTAGCTTCAGTTTCCTGTTCTTAGCTGACAGGAGTGGCACCTGCTGTGGTCTTCTGTTTCAAGATTTGAGGTGTTGTGCATTCAAAGATGCTCCTCTGCATACCTTGGTTGCAGCCAGTGGTTATTTGAGTTACTGTTGCCTTCCTATCAGCTCAAAGCAGTTTGGCCATTCTCCTCTGATCTCTGACATCAACAAGGCATTTTCACACAGAGAACTGCTTCTCACTGGATATTTTCAATTTTTCAGACCATTCTCTGTAAACCCTTGAGATTTTTGTGAGGGAAAATCTCAGTTTCTCATCTCATCAGCAGTTTCTGAAATACTTAGACCAGATCTGGCACCAACAACCAGGCCACATTCAAAAGCCCACTTAAATCACCTTTCTTCCCCATTCTTATGCTCAGTTCGAACTTCAGCAGGGTTCCTTCACCATGTCTACATTCTTAAATGCACTGAGTTGCTGCCATGTGTTTGGCTGCTTAGATAATTGTGTTAATAATCTGTCACACAGGTATATAACATAGATTCCAGTCAGCTCCGGCCACTGATAGCCTCCCATTAAAGATAAAACCAAAATGAGACCATCTGCACGACCTCAAACTCAACATTGTACTTACTGTGGACCATAGCAATACGAATACGAATACGAATACGAATACATACAAACTCAACATTGTACTTACTGTGGACCATAGCAAGGATGTGTTTGTGTGTGCTATCCAAGAAGATAACACACACACACAGAGATGCCTTCATCTATTAGAGATAAATGTCATTTGTGATGATATTGCTTCTTTCAAGTAGTCAAACAAAAGAGAATTAACAGATTTTGAGGAAAGGACAGACAACTTAGTGAACAAAGAAAAAAAATAAAGTTATTTTCTAAAGAAGCTGTATCCAAAATTATTAAACATTCAGAAAATGCTTTGGAGATTTTCATAAGTAGGCTATTATGTTTTTCAATACTTTTGGCAACACAAATTAACTTTCAAATTCATTATAATGGGGTTATCCTTACAATTTAAATGTCTTAATGAAAGCTCAGGCAGAAGTAGAAAAGTTCATTTCTCTTCAGCACAACTCACAGTTGGTTAAACATTTTTAAGATAAATTAACATAAAAAAAAATATGCTAAGACTAGGGAAGAGTAGCAAAGTTTTAATTTAACGTCCAGTCCAATTAGTTTCTTGGCTTTCATTCATGTTTGCCTCCCTTTGACAATACAGGGATGAAGGGGGGAAAAAAGGTTTTAGTCAAGTATTACTGATGCTACACTGTATTCAGTGACCTGTCAGATTCCTGTATCATTACAACAAGAAGCTTTAGTGTAATTTTATAGTACATGCAAAGATATAAGCAATGTATTTCATTCATAGCCTCTGAAGGAAAATTGTATTTTTACTTTAGCTTCTGCAGCTGCAGCATAGCTCCCCAGTGAGGCGCAAACTCCATTCCCCTCAAAGCAAGAGGAAAAATGAGTCATGACCATGTTAATGAATGTCACAGAGCAGTGATAAAACATGTGGTAAAAGCCCTACAATCCTTCAGCAGAATAGAATGACCATGGTTTAGGTTAATTACCATAGTTTCTATTAGTGCCAGTGTCATGCTTGTCTGGTAAATGTTCCCTAAATCGCAATTAAAATTACCAAATGTGCTATTAAGTCAGAAGAAGCCAGACAGTAACCGTTCAGAATCTGATTTTGTGACTGGGTGAAATAAAGTGCAACTTTTAGAAGCTGTTCTTCATTCCCACTGACTTCCTCCCTCCAAAAAAAAAAAAAGACTTGGTATGACATTTAAAACTGGATTAACATATATTTTAAAAAATGACCTGTCTGGGAGTGTACCCCGCCTCTCACCCAATGTCATCTGGGATAGGCTCTAGCCCCTCTCATGAACCCGAACTGAATAAGTGGAAGATTCAAGATTCACCAAGGGGCCACTACCCACACTTTGGGAGTTCTGCCCTATGCTATACATGTTTTTCACCATTTTATTTTACAGGTATTATTTAGTATAATGCACAATGCTACAGCAATTACTAACTCACTTAAATTTATGTTTGCGCTGAGAAAATGATAAACTGTGTTCTTTAAAAAGAATGATATGAACATGTGTAGTATTAAGTCAGATTTAAATCAAAATAACTCCCTTCCACACCTTGAGTCTGTGCTCAGAAAGGGATTTACAGTAAGACTCGTACGACAACCTGCTATAACTTCTTTAGGATAATGCAGTACATGAAAAAAGGAAAGAAGTTTAGTTTTATTGCTGTCTCCTTGGTGAATGTCAAATATTTTTTTGGCATAATGTGCCTTTGTGTACGTTGAACTGAAAAACCTTTGTCAGTGTTTGGGAAATTACTAAGAATCACTTCACACTAAAAGCACTGAAAGTAGAACTACAATAAAGGTATCCAAGGGATAAATCTAGTTTGGCTATTTAAAACTAACACAAAAACTGACATGCCAACAAAAAATGGCATTCAGTTGAGTTTATTACTAGGAATGCCCACCTGGTCATAGTTCATACATAAACCAAAAACAATAAAATCCATCACTGTTCATGGGGAAAGTGTAGGAAGGTCATCTTTAGCTTTGTATACAGTGTCCACTAACCCTGGCTTTCTTATCTTTGTAGGCCAACCAGCAGCTGTTGCCCTCATGGCCACAACAGAAAGCCAATAGGATTTTTCCATGGACTTGTGGAATTTTGCAGGAAATACTTTCTGAGAGAGATAAAAATTTGTGATACTTACACCTATTATTCAGCAAGATAATCTTCACAAGTTAACACAACTTTTAGGATTTTTCAAAGCATAAATGCAAGTGCCAGAAATACAAACCTGAACATCCCGACAACTTCTACAGTCTCTTTGAATCTGTTGTTAGCCAAAAACCTTTTTTGGGACACAAAAAAGCTTCAAAACTCTCTGGTAATGTGCTATCATACATATTTGGTTATGTGTTATCCCTAAATACTTAAAGCTTACGTTAACCACAGTGCTTACTTCAGGTCTGTGGTTAACACAATCCAAAGTGCAAAATTCTCACTTATTTCAGGGATTTATGGCTCATTTTTGCTGCACTCACAAGTAAAAACATTGGCTTTTCTTGGTCAGTGTATTTGCTTAAGCATGGCCGTGATAATTCTTCCTCAGGCCGAGCAATGCACCGTAACACACGGACACATACTACACAAAGGTCAAATGTATGGTGGAGGAATACATTGCCTTGGCATGGCTTCAGAGTGATCAGGATGAAAAAAAGGCAGGGATGGGCAAAAGGGGTTCAAATCCAAATGAGAGTGAGCAACAAAAATCGAAAATCATTCCTTTGTTTTTATGGTCCAGAATTGTTTGTAGCTTCAGAAAGCAACTTAACAAAAAATTGGAAAATACCAGCAAGCTCCTGCATAATTGAACGACAAGTTCACTAGTTACTAGTTTACATGTTGTAAACTACTTCAAATTTTTAATAACATCATATTTTAATTTGTTTTCTTTATGCAAGTGAATGAATAGCTTTTTTGTTGTTTAAGAACGTGCTTCCTTCAAATTGCTGCTTGAAAGACATAAAGAAGAATTCAAATCAAAATGGACTTCAAACATTAAAGCCTCAGCCCATAAAACCAAAACTATCTGCAAGGACACACGGCACCTGAGGGTGAACTGACCCTTTGATTAAACCATTTTAGAAACAAAATACTACAAATGAGCTCATTTGAAATGGTAGGTGCTGTGATTCAGCAGCTGTCAGTGGTGTCTTAAGTTCAATGCAACAGCCATCAAAGCAGAGGCACATGTATAGCAGCCGCATCAAAATGAAAAATGTTATCTGTTGCCAGTGTACATGGGCATGTCAAAATAGGATATATATTATTTATCACAACTCCTGCTTTTAGTGAAAAAGAACATGAAGCCACTTCTAAGCCTAAAATGTGGCAACATGAGGTGCCACATTTCATCCACAGGTTTAGCTGTTAGGAGGCAGCCATGGCATTTGCGGTTGCATGTTGTTACCCGTTTTCTTACTCAGGTCTGCAGGGATGCACATGCTACACTGATTTGTACTGTACCTGTCTTCAAGGACTGTGACGGCAGCGGGTGATTGCAATGGTGATTTGGTTCCTCAGAGTCTTGCTTATTGGCAGCCATTAAGCCAAGCGTGTCTTCAAAACCTCAACAGAATAATTTATCGGTTTATGCAGCCCTATTCTCACAGAGATACGCTGCAGAAACTGTAGTACTGGCATGGAGAAATGTCATGAGATTAGAGATATCTAGTCTGGTCCTACTCATTGAGGTAGTGGGAATTCAGCCTCATCCAGTTTTTTTTTTTTTTGTCAGAAATATTAATTTGAATTCAAAAGAAACTGGATCTATCTATATTTTCTGCTACAAATGACTCCAAACTATTTCTTTCCATGACTTCATTCATTAATGCTTTTTCTTTCCTTTCTTACTCAAGATATCACATTTCATTAGAAAGGACCCTGCCCCTAATCCAAACAACAAAGCCACATAATGGGAAATGGCCTATGTCAAGTGATACTGCAAATGAACAGAAAGGATAAATCCTGCTTTTTGGTGTAATAGTCACACTGTCATTTGGATGGTATATAGTCTAAGAACCAGATTAAACTGGAAAAAGAAGCAGCTGCCCTGTCATGAAATAATAATACAGTATATAATAACAGAACCTTAAACTAAGTGTTTTGCCAGGTGCTTCGGAAAGGCACGTAATAGGAAAAGATGCAACATGAGCTGCCATGTCAGTGGTGCCTGTTAAAAAAGAAAAGCAAACTCCACGTCACATTATATAACACCTCATTTCTCAAGAAATCTTGACAGCACACCGCATGTAAACACGAATCATGACGGACAGCATTTCTACCTCTACGAGTATTTACAAACGCGAATGCACAGAGTGGATTTTTAAAGACATGAAAACAATAAGTGAATAAATATGAATTTCCATCTTTGGCTTAATCCGTTCACACTGCCTGGGGCTTGGTGTTTAACCTCAGGGGAGCCCCGGCAATCCCCCCAACTGCCTCTGGAGACCAGCGCAGAGAAATGTGCAACAGAATGGAAATCGCAACACTCTCCACCCTCCCAGAATGCCATTGAAAGCATTTACAGTACACTGGGTAAGACAGGCAACCAAGCATTGATAATGAGGAGACGGTAAGAGAAAGAGAGAAAGAGAGAGAGAGTGTTACTTGGGCAGTATTTGTCGGCAAATACAAAGGAAGGGAGTCAACACTTAATTTTTATTTACCCCCTCCAGTAGAGTTAGCTATCAGCAGTGGTCTTTGTGCTTCATCACTTTGATGCAGTGTTAGTGATCTCACAGATGACCATTATTTGGCAGGTGTGAGGCGATTTCAGATCTGGGAGAAAGAGATCCGCTTTGTCTTTGGCAGAGAGAGTTAAACAGAGACAGAGAAGAGAGAAAGGGGAACTGTCATCCATAAAACAATTATCATAGACAGGCATGACATGCCTTGTAGGGCCGGTCTGGGTAACAGGGAGCTTACAGAGGGAGTACACTCTGCAGATGAGTACATTATTTATAGATGAAAGAGGATCCAAAACTGAGCGATCAATGCACAGATGAGACCGGCTACCAGATGACTCCAACCTGGGCATTTGAGTGCGTGGCAGAATGAGATGTGAGCAGTGCAGAACAAGCAGGTGCAGGGGACTATTTTCATGGCCCCGTGCCCCTCTTCCCTCTAAAACAAACCAGCTATTAAACGGCTACTTCTATCAATCTGATTGCAGAGGGGAAAAGCTCCGGTCTCATCCTCATTTGGGAGAACCAGCAAATGAGCCAGCATGACCACTGAGGAGTTACCACTATTCGGACAGATCCATCAGAGCAGTTTTGCTGGCCATGTTTCCACATTTGAACACATTCCTGCACACAAGCACCCTCACAAATCTTTTGTTATCACCAAAGTGGCCACGGTGAAAGCATTACACCATGTGTGATATGGACTGCTTATGCTAGCCAGGGAGGTGCAAGGGGATAGGAAGTGGGACCTTGGAGAGTACATTAACCCGCACCGATCTGCCAAATACAGCAGCAATTTCACACCTGAGTGGATAAAAACATGACCATTCATTTTTTGCCGGTGACAGGGGAAAACCTCAAGGCTCCAATTCAGCCATCAGGTATGAGACATATGTTCCCCATCATTCAAGAGTGTTCGCAGCAGCTGGGGAAGACATTACATTTATTCCATTGCAATCATCTATTCAATTATTCAATTAGCTTCTCAGATTATTTGTCTTCTTGTAAAACTCTCTAGTTTTCGGATGTCATTTCATAGTTTAAGGTGATCGCATGCTTTTAATAAACATTAAAGCATCCGATCACAGTATGACTAACTCTAATTAGCCATGTCTGAAGTGTGGGTTGGTGAAAGACAAAACAACCGCCTTCACAGATAAAATTCATTCATGAGCCAAAATGCACCTGCGAACAAAACACATGAAGCGCACTCTTGTATAATGCACTAGTCTTTGCTCTTTGTTTTTTTTTTTATATTGATAACAATGGGGGGGGGGAAACTGTTAAGCAGTTTTAGGAAAATTGTTTTAAATTATCTCTAATGGTGGTTTTCAGGAGCCACGGCAATGCTGGGTAACTTAAGCACACACTGCTGAACCAACAACATTTTCCTTAAGTGGTGCAGGGAAATCTTGTTTCTGTGAGATTAAAGGGCATGTGTCAAGTCACATCGGAATAATAAGTGACGCCGCTGTTTTGTTACACAGTGTGTTTACAGAGAACCACTTTAACATGCTCCTTTGTAAATGCAGTATTTCTCCTATAAAAAACATCTTCAATAATGGCATGCAACTATGTTTTCATGTAACAATTTCCCTGCAGTAATTGCAGTGAGTGCTGCTGATTTAATACTCTGTACACTAGACTGTAACTATAATGCTGAATGGCTCCAATTTGTTGCCCCCCCTCCCTTTTTTTTTTCCTTTCCTCCAAATTTTTGATGTGCAGCTCTTATCAGGACCTCAGCAGTATGAACTTCAAGTTGACACCGCAGGAGAGGAGTTTTTCAGATCCTTTGATGTGTGATTTCTAGTGAACAAGGGCGAATGCGATGTACATGCGAGAAAAGACACCAATTAAAGAAGGCACCACACTCCCAGAGAAGTCGCACCATTATTTCTTTGAGACCCACTCAAACTCTGACAAAGGGCATGAATCAAACCAAACCCTTAGGCATGGGCAGGAAAGGAAAATTGCCTGTGTGCACGTGTGTGTGTGTGTGTGTGTGTGTGGACTGTATCCGGCACAGCAGAGCTCTGAGACCGGGCAGTAACAAACAAGATAAGACAGTCAGTGAAGGAAGAGAGTGGAAAATTTCAGGGATCTTCAACAAGAGGAAGCTCTCGAGACAGACAAGGTGATACTCTAAGCCATAAGGCATAAGAGTGTGTTCACACTGAGCATCTTTTTGGCTTTGTACTTGAACTCTAGAGAGTTTACTCTTGTCAGCTGGTTGTTTTAAAAGGTGTCAACCATGCCATTGTTTTGTGTGCACCAAATAGCTGCACAGGGTTCGCCTGTGGTGCACTGGTGGTGCATCTGATAACCAGGCAGAATATGGGCTGAATCAATCTGCTGCTCTAAAACTACTAGATAGTACTTACAGTTGAGTAATAAGCAGCAGTTGTCAAATACAAAATTCAACAAGTGAACAAGCAAGAGAGAAAGATAGTGGCAGTGATGGTCAGGCAGAAACAAGCCAAAGCGAGAACAAAGCAGTGAATCAGAGAAATCAAACTCTGTTTTCTGATTATTTTACAGGGGCGGTGTTCAAAAGCACACATAAACACAAGCACACCTCCACACAGCCCTGCAGAGAGCTAGTTTGATTATCCTGAGTTATAACTACATTGTGACTAGACAGACATATCTAAAGCCATCCTGACTAGTCTAAATGACTGTTGAAGATATTTGTAATTTATCTTAATTGGTTGAATTAATAGTTCTAGAGAGCTCAAATGTCATTATGAATATGCTATGTTGGCACCAGCAGATGTACTGCATGGTGGTTGTGCTTATTTAACATCATTTATCAGAAAATCCCATGAAACAGAAAGATGTTATTGTCAAAAAACATGTGCAGTATTTGCTTCTTTTTCCAACTAATCAGGCATTAAAAGAAGACAACTATCCTCCCCAAGAGGCCGTGGTTTAGAGTGATTTTGGAACCACCAAGGGGCAAAGATTATGGCCATTATTTCTATTACCATTTGTCTGGCTAATGGCATTAATTGTGCAATTTCTGTTGTGGTATTAATTTATGTTTATGGAATAGAGATGTTTGATTCTGGAAAGTTAGTTTTCATTGCAAACTGCAAATTGCTTTTCATCCCCACACACTGGTGAATATACAGGTATGGTCAATAATTTATGTAATTTTTTCCAGGCTGGAATGATTGTACAGCATACATCTTTAATGACTTTAAATAAACAAGAATTGGGTGCACATGTTTGAAATTATTTTGGATTTTCTCTAATCCACACAGGGTCAAAAGTACACATACACCCCCACTGATATTTGATTCAATGGCCCTTAGCAAGTTGAACCTTGACTAGACGCATTTGGTAGCCATCAACAAGCTTCTGGCATAATTCCGGCTTTAGTTTTACATTCCCATGGACTGAGAGGGTGCCGACCAAGAGAGAATTCCCTTCTCCAAAATCCACACCTTCAAGCTCAACTGAAATTTGCAGCTGCCAACACAGACAAGCCAAATGCCTTGTGGAGAAAGGTTTTATGGTCAGATGAGACAAAGATTGAACTATTTGGCCACACTGACAAGAGGTATGTTTGGAGGAGTAAAGGTCAGGCTTTCAAATCTAAGAACACTGTACCAGCTGTCAAGCATGGTGGTGGTAGCATCATGCTCTGGGGCTGCTTTGCTGACAGTGGTACTGGTGCATTGGACAAAGTGGATGGAATAACGCTAGTCGATTGAAACTTGGACACAACTGGGTCTTCCAACAGGTCAGTGATCTTAAACATGCATCAAAACTGGTTTTGGAATGGATAAAGCAGGCTAACATTAAGCTTCTGGAATGCTCTTCCCAAAGCCCCAACCAAACCCCTATTGAAAATTTGTGGACTATGCTTAAAAGCCGGGTCTGTGCCAGAAAACCAACCAATTTAAATGAACTCTACCAATTTTGCTAAGAAGAGTGGTCAAATATCAGGCCAGAATTATGCCATAAGCTTGTTGATGGCTACCAAAAGCGTCTGATTGAGGTGCAACTTCCTAAGGGGTAGTTAACCAAATATTGGTGGGGGTGTATGGTTATTTTTGTGCTTGTATCTATACTTTTGACCCTGTGTGGATTAGAAAAAATCCAAAAGAAATTCAAACTTATGCACTCAGTTCTTGTTTTTTAAAGTCATTAAAGATGTATGCTGTACAATCATTCCACCCTGGAAAAAGAACAGTTCAAAGAAATAATTAAAAACCCAAAATTAACATGATATTTATGATAATGATTAGTGTATGTAAACCTTTGATCACAACTGTATGTACTGAAACCAATGTGAAATAAAACTGAGAGCTCTTTTAGCTCCATTGTGGTGATGATATTATATAGACGGATCTGTGTCAGTACAACAGGTCTAAAAACAGAGCACAGTCTGTTTAAGATCCTAGTATTTCCACCTCTTCAATTTGTTGGATTCTTTCTTCTTTTCTTTCTTATTTAATCTTTCTCTTCTATCCTGTCCATCTCTTTCAGCCACTCATCCACACTTAGCCCACCCAGTAAGCACAACAAACTTCACATTTTGAAGCAATTTGTGTGCTGCATTGACTCTAATCCTGTAGACCCTGCAGGTGTGTGTTTAAAGATTATTTCACAACAGCTTTGAATGCAGTGCAGCCAATCATAATCAAGGACCAGAACTACCCATTTTAGAAGAATAATTACAGAACAGGATCGCGTATCAATCTAAGCACTAGAATTTACCTATTAGCATAATTTGAGAATAAATGGTCACGCTGAATGTGTGTAATTCATTGTCTTAATTCCCAGTTTGTATGTCAAAGTGTATGAGACACATCAGCTGAGAAAGAGTGTCACTAGTTGTCAGAGAGCCCAGAATTCATAGTGGCTTTCCTCCAGACGGTGCTGCATGGTTGTGCAGGCAGGACAGATATAAGTCACTTACTGCATTTTAATAGCCCATGCCTTAATGAAACAATGTACTTTATGTATTTTAAATGAACATACAAGTCAAGTCAATTTTAATGACTCAACTTCTTCTCTGAAGACCATAAATCAACATTTCACAAAAGAGATTTGGTGGGTTCAAGATAAGATGGCCACATAAAAATTCACAACAATGAAGCAACTGCTCATTTGACTTCATACTTTCCTGAGGTAACAGGATAAACAGAGAGAAATAATGACATTTTTCTAAACCTCTCAAACGGAAGAGGTTTAGCAATTGCTAAGTTACGGTTGCTATGGTACAGAATAATTAGAGAGTGTGTGCATGAGGGTGTGACTCAGCACTACCAGTGTACGAATGGGAGCCAGTGAATAAACATTAAGAGGATGTGAAATAAAGCATTGTTTATGCAGCTGCTGCCTCCGTCGAGTAAGTAACCTATGCCAGCATCTCAATTCTATTCCTGTTCTTCAAGACTGTCCAAGGAAGAGGGAAGCAGAAAGAGCAGAAACCAGCTTTTATGGTTGCTTATATAAATGCAGATGAGGAGTCCAGAGTCCTTAAATGTGTGAAAAAGTGAGTATACCCACCAGATAAGATGCAAGGGGAGGGTTGGAGCTTTGAGCTGTGAGAATGCACTGATCTGTTCACAGTGTGGGTATATTTAGCAGAGATTAAAAACCATGTGATGCAACCGCAACACAAATGGCTGAAAGACGCACTTTCTGTTTTGTGATTTTGTAACGCTCTGTGTGAAATTCAATGAAAAAAGGACGAGTCGAGCCTGCACGGCGGCAGGTAACATTAAAAGATGACTCATTCAGCACTTCTATGGGAAGGCTCCCTCACACCTTCCCCACTTCAGGATGAGCGTGACAGTCTCAATACATGTCATGTATATGAAGCCTGACTTTAATTTCCCAAGCTACATCCTTTTTTTAATTTATGCTTTTCATTTTAGGATGAATATCCTGTATAACATTACATTCTACTTAATGGTATGTGAGAATTTATGCCCCTGGGGATTTTTCCACACTAGAGCTGTGTAATAACCACACAGTGAAAAAAGCAGTTCCAAACATCCATCACCCCCTGCTCAGCTATGATCCAGTTTAAACACTACTGGGCTTTGGCAGCAAAGCTGTAATAAAAGCAACTTGACATTGTACACTGTCACATGATTCCCTGGCTACAAAACACTCTGTGTGTGAGCTCAGCAGAAGAGGGATAAATCTGCATAAGCACATAAGCAATGTTTCAGGAGAGAATTTGGAGAGATTTACATTTTTTGCTGCATTTTTACGCCTTACATGTAAATGACACCAGCTCTAAAGGTCAAGGTAGTTTACTCCATATCTGTAAATCCTTGGAGTCATGCTCAAGAAAAGCGCCATGCACTTTAGCAGAAGCAAATGGAGATCTAGTGGTGCATGACCCAATCAATAAGTGAGACATGGACTCACTTGGGGATGCTGGGGTGTTACAGATCTCTTTGTATTTATCTATCTAACTCTGCCAGTCTGCTACCAGAAGGCTAAAGAAGAGTAAGACTGAGCCAGCTTCAGGTCACATGGGGTTATGCACCGGACTTCAAAACTCTCTGAGCAGGATGCAAGCGCCAGAGGCGGTGTGCTGCAAAGCCTCGGATTACACCCTGGTGGAGAAGCTAATTGGCCAGTAGTGTGTTTTAAGTCAACTCTGCCCGTGATTTAACTCCTTCCTTCATTAACTGGTGCTCGTTGCATGTGTTCTCTGCAGTGGCAAGCAACTCAAATGAAAGCGTCAATGGAAATGATGTAATTACTCATGATGGACCTCATTTGATTTCAGTGCATTATTATGTGCTGCTGCAGGACTCTAACCTAACCACTGTCCCCTAAATAAAACACTTCATGCTGGGTGTTGGTACATAAAAGCAGAAAAAAATGCAAACACAAAATAAATCAGAACTCTAGTGGGAAATTTGAATTAGCAGGTTCTTCAAACGTACAGGTGATACATGCTTGCAGTGACGGAACAACCAACCCTCAGAATAGTGAGACATTTTAACAAGGAGCTCAGGTCCAATTATTGACTGAACAGATGTTGCGTTCTTATTTCAGGGCACGGTTGTCATGTCAACCAGCAGAAATCAAAGGAACTCATCCATTTCATTTTTTCAGACCAACACTTACTGAGGGACAAACTAATAAGCTTTGGGGATGTACTGCATTACAGTTCCCCAGGAGAAGCCCATTTTCAGGTATTTTCGCCTGGAAAAGAACGCATATCATGAAAAAATAAAAAAAAGAAAAGATCAGGACAATGAGTCTCTGTTAATAAAAGGATACAATATCAGCTTCATGGGGTATATTTGTTCGACCACACAGAGTGGCAAAGATGGGCTGCTGGCCGGAGTTACTGCAGGTCAATTAAACAGTGTTTTTTGCAGTCATGAGCAGTGAGTTCAGCACAGCATCAGTTATGATGTGCAGTGACGGCTGCCAGTGCAGCTGTCACATTGAGCACCAGTGCAGTTCAGGTGGCCACTGGCAGGCTACGGCTGAGTGCTACAAAACATAACACTTTGCAAAAACACTACCACCCCTCACTAAAAGGTAATTTAAAACATAAAACCAGATGGTGTAAAAGTGAATGTATTCAAAGAGGAAGCCAACCGTTTCCGGGTTACACACATACTGTCATAAAGGCGGAACTGTCCGCCTGTCCAAAATGAAGTGTGCATTTATGCAAATGGCAGCTTTCCATAGCATTTAAATCAAACTGGTACCTGTATCCTGATCACATATTCATAGAATCACTCAGCATGCTATGAAGTATTTACATTAAGACCCTTTGTAAAGCATTCTACATTCTCAAGCACTCCAAGTTAGCTGCACAGCCCGGGGCAAGAGCAGAAGCAAGAGGCCCCTGCAGATTCTACATACTCACTGATTACTGAAAGTCCAAAAAAAAAAAAAAAAAATCACGTTTCAC
>VUQS01076266.1:22289-39574 GCA_015108495.1 Heterochromis multidens
ACCCAAAAAAAAAAAAAAAAAATCACTGTTGCTGCTAAAAACAGTTTGTCCTCTTCGTTTTGCTGTATACCTATTACTTTGCACTCTGTCTGTCTGGGCAGAATCTATAGGGCAACAAAAATTACCCACACGCAGATGTTTGAGTGTTTCTCTGAAGCGTTTAAGGCTTGATGTATGCTATTATAAAAGTGGTGTGACGGCGGCTGCATTGTCAGCATTCTGGTGTTCAAGGAGCTGATGGGAGGCTGGGGGCCGATTGAGAACAGGCTCACTGAGGATATGACAAGATAAGGGATATTGTATTTCTCACTCCAAACAATAATTACATTTCAAATTAAGCATCTGTGTATTAAGGATATTGGTTAATTTTTAATGGTTGTCTGGATTTTCTACTATTTGACATTGCAATTACAACATATCAAACTATACTGTATATATACTGTTTTATTTTTTATTTTATTTATTTATTTATTTTACAAGCCATATTTGTAATGAGACTAAGGGGCTTAAATGGAAGCCATGTTTACTGATCCCTTTGCATGACAGATGTTTGGTTTTATCATATGTACCATATGCTTAACTAGAATTATCGCCTTGTGGTTGTATGACTCCACCAGCCAGTCAAGTTGTAGTTTACACCCATGATTACATTTTGCCTGTTTATGTTCCTCATCTGAGTCAAGGGTCTGAGGATACAGGATGCTGTTAGCTGTACAGATTCTGAAGCCCACTGAGGCCTGTTTTTGATTTGTGGTGCCGTAGCATTAATAAAAATTTGATTTGACTGGACTGTGTTAAAATTAATTTTTCTTTTTCTACAATATTAATGCGTAAATTTGCAGAGAGCACCAAAACACAAGTCATATTTCTTCTGTGTCTTCACACACTTGGCAGACAAAGCTAATTCTGATAGAACACAACACTGTAGGCAAGCCGGTAAACCATGCTTCAGCTATGGGTGTTTCAGCAAAGACAGTCAACACACTTGGTCTTGGCCACCCAAGATCAGTGCCATCAAACTAGTGTCAGGTCAAGTCAAGCCAATATATATTATTGGTACATTAAACTACTACAGATGGTGACCAAAGTGCTGAATAATAGGCAACTGAGACAATCATTCAAACCTTTAGAATACAGTTAGGTCTATAGGTTTTTTGGACAATGACACAATTTTTGTAACTCTGCCTCTGTGCGCCACCACAGTGGATTTTAAATCAAACAATCAAGATGTGACTGAAGTGCAGACTTTCAGCTTTAATTCAAGGGGTTTAACAAAAGTACTGCATTGACCGTTTAGGAAATACAGCAATTTTTATACATAGTCCCCTCAGAGGCTCAAAAGTAATTGGATAATTGACTGACAAACAGGCTAGGTGAGACCTGTTTCCTTGTTATTCCATGAAAAATTAGGCAGATAAAAAGTGCTGAACTTGCATTTGGTAGTGTTTCACTGGAATTCTCAATATGAGGTCCAAAGAAATGTTGATGCAAGAGAAGGAGTTCATCATTTGGCTGAAAACCCCAAATAAACCTATCAGAAAGAAAGAAAAAACTTGGAGGCCAAATCAACAATCTGGTACTCAGCAACACCAAAAGTCCTGAAAGACTCCTTTTTTAGTTAAGAAAAAAACCCTTCATCATAGCTAGCCAAGTTAAGAACAATCTCTACCATTGTCAGAGTCTACAATCAAGACACACATTCATGAATGGAAATATAGAGGGATTCCAACAAGGTGCAAACCTCTGGTTACACTCAAGAACAAAAAGACCAGATAGACTTTGCCAGGAAACAGGCCCAGTTCTGGAAATGGACAGATGAAACCAAGATGAACTTTTACCAGAATGATGGGAAGAGAAAAGTATGGAGGAGAGAAACAGCTCATGATCCAAAGCATACCACATCATCCGTCAGACATGGTGGAGGCAAGGTTATGACATGGGCATGTATATCTGCCAGTAGAACCGGGTCACTGGTGTTTACTGAGGATGTAACTGCTGATAGAAGTAGCAGGATAAACTGTGAAGTGTGCAGGGCTATACTCTCTGCTCAGATTCAGCCAAATGCTACACAGCAGAAAATACAGCCCTGTACAGTGCAAATGGATAATGACTCAGAGCATACTGCAAAAGCAACCTGAGAGTTTCTAAAAGCAAAGAAATGGAATATTCTTCAATGGCCCAGTCAGTCACCTGATCTCAACCCAATAAAGCATGCTTTTCAGTAAGTGAAGGTAAAACTGAATACAGAGAGACCCACAGACAAGCAGCAAGTGAAAGTAGCTGCAGTAAAGGCCTAGCAGATCATCTCAGTGGAGGACACACGGCATTTGGTGACATCCATGGGTTCTGAAGATCAGGCAGTCGTTGACTGCAAAAGATTTTCATCCAAACGGGATTTGGCAGATTTTTACGCCGGATGCCCTTCCTGACGCAACCCCCAAGGGATATGTGTCTCCTCCCGGGATCAAAAGCATGGATCGTTTGTTTGTTAGGCAAATGCATAAACCATTACACAATACTTTTGTTAAACCCCTTAACTTAAAGCTAAAAGTCCGCACTTCAATCACATAGTGATTGTATGATTTGAACAACTCTAAAATAATTAAGAAAAACAGGAGAAAATGCAAATGATTAAAAACACAAAGGCAGAAGCGATTTGTATCTAGCTGAACAGGAAATACGGTCACAACCTAACCTTCTCTTCCTGAGACATTGCGTTAGGTAACTGGTCAGATAAGTGTTTTTGCAGAACCTTATGATGTTGCAGTAAAGTTGACTATTGGATCTAAAATATCATCAATTCATCATCTATTTCTATTACAGCTACACACATTTTGTGAAATTATGAATTCCTGAGTTACTGCCATAAGCACATTTTGTGAGGCCCCAGTAACCTTTGACCACCAGAATCTAATCAGTTCATCCTTGAGTCCAAGTGGATGCCTTTTCAAGATGTAAAGAAATTCCCCCAAGGTGTTCCTGAGATATTTCCTTCACAAGAATGAGACAAGGGGGATATCTGTATAGACAGAAAGCCTGAAAACAATATGCCCCTGGCTATGGCCTTTACTGGCGTAGCAGCATATAAAAAAAAAAATCAACTGGCTGCTTTTAAATCCAGTGTCTGCAGCATCAACCATAAACAAGCGTGAAGGCATTCTAATGAGACTGGATCATGTTGTAAAGTATGACTTCATCCTGAGCTTATTTCAGTAGGATGGAGTCAATCTCCAAGAAAAACAGGATTGGACTGTCTGTCTGATTCCCTGACAGACAAGTTCACTCAACCCCAAGACAAATTTAACAGTTCTCCCTCTCTCTGCTTTCATATCATTCAGAATAGAAGAAAGACAGAGCAATCAAGGCAAGAACACAGACACTCCTGAGGCATTTTTCCAAAGCAAAGCCTAATTTGTGCATTGTTCTGCGCCCCACTTCCCCGGATATACGTACAGACAATCGCCCTGATTTGCTCACCCTGCAAAGGGTCACTGCGACTGAAGGGGTAGAATTTTCAAATCCAAATATAATGCTGGGGGCTGGTTTCTTGGGCAAGACAAATACTGCCTTTCTGATAAATACAGCTTCTCAAGTGTGCATGATGACTGAAATCAGGCGTGGAGAAGAGCACCAGGTTGCGCTCTGAGGCTGAACTGAGTTCATGGCGCCGTCACCACAGAGAAATTATTTAACATCACTTTTAATTAAGTCAGCTAACACAGCAGCTCATTACAATGGAAGGTTGACTTACTCAGTGTATTTCGAGCTCAGTTCAGTTCAGTGGCGTTCATGCCTGTGCCTCCATCCGTTCAAGCTCACCCACACACGCAGTGGTGTCACTGCGGGGCTACCAACAGTACAACAGACATGACAGCAGTAATATGGGAACTGACAGCAGAATAAGAATAGCACTGGTCTTTGCAATGCATTAGTCTAAATGACCCCTTAAGAGATAGCAAGTAAAGGCAGTATAGGCAGCTTGCGCATGCAGTACTTTTCTGAAGGTTAAACTTTCCCTTCATTGAATTAATTCATTCTTCATGCACCAGCTTGGTGAGCATTTTAGCTAAATGTTTTTGAGGGCATATCATAGAGGTGGGACTCCTCACCCTGGCAACCCAGTGAAATAGAAAAGGGAGATTTGTAAGAATGCCGAATGCAGTGAAAGGTTCTACTGTAAGGTAAACCATGGGGTTTTTTTTCCTAAATCTAACCCAAGAACGAGGGGAGAAAAAAAAGTAAAAAGCTACTAAAAATAAGAGTACTTCTAAAATAATCTGAACAAATACTAATGATACTACACAGCATCTGAACAGAAAACTAAGCAGTGGGTGAACAAGTGAGTGAGTAACAACGGTGTCACACAGGATCAAACCCCTACAGCTGTTCTTTTTTTGTTTGTTTGTTTTTTTGTTTTTGTAAATTACACATGATTTGGAGAGAAGGAGAGATAAAAAAAAAAAAAATTTAAATAAAACGTGCATGTCACTGTGGACCAATGTAGCTATTAAAGAGGGGGAAATCATTAGTAGTTGCTATTTTCCCTTGGTGAGCGACCAGCAGGGACCAACAGTCGGAGCGGGCAGTAGACGTCACGGACAGCAGCAGTGGTCTCAACATGGGTTCATATCTAGCATACAACACAAGGACGCTGGCAGTGCTAGCTTACGGCAAGAGAATTCCTGTGACCGAGGTTGGAGGCCAGAGATCGAGCAGGCCTGTTTGGGAATCTATAACCCCCAACTGACATAACACTCTCCAGGAGTTCGGAAGCAACGAACGGAGACAAGCTGGTGCTGTTCGCCCACAACAAATGGAGAAAATGACTGTGTTTCTGCTGCTCTGCTATAAAGACTGTTTAAGAGTGTTTTATGGGTTTTAGAGGCTGTTATGGCTTTGTTTTGTTTTCTTTCTTTTTTTTTGTTGCTGTTTTTTTGTTTTTCATATACCTTTTTGACTGCCAATTTTAGCTACTTCCAGGGACTTAGCCACACAGTCAGTTTTTACACTCTCTGGCCACTTCATTAGTTACACCTTGCTGGTACTGGGTTGGACCCACTTTTGCCTTCAGAACTGTTTTAATTTGTTGTCAGAGATTTTGGTCCATATTGACATGACAGCATCACACAGTTGCTGCAGATTTGTCGACTGCACATCCATGATGTGAATCTCCCCTTCCACCACATCTCAAAGGTGCTCTGTTGGATTGAGATCTGGTAACTGTGAAGCCTAATTGAGTACAGTGAACTCATCATCATGTTCAAGAAACCAGTTTGAGATGATTTGTGACATGGCACACTATCCTGTTCTGATGGCTGGTGGCATGTAGGCTGTGGTGTTTAAATGATGCTCAGTTGGCAGTAAAGAGCCCAGAGTGTGCCAAGAAAATGTCCCCCACACCATTACACCACCAGCAGCCTGAACCATTGACATAAGAGAGGATGGATCGATACTTTTATGTTGTTTACGCCAAATTCTGACCCTACCGCCCAAATGTTACAGACTCATCAGACCAGGCAACATTTTCCAGTTTCCTACTGTCCAATTTTTGTGAGCCTGAGTGAATTGTAGCCTCAGTTTCTTGTTCTTAGCTGACAGGAGTGGCACCCGGTGTGGTCTTCTGCTGCTGTAGCCCACCTGCTATAAGCAGTCTGGCCATTCTCCTCTGGCATCAACAAGGCATTTTTTGCCTAGGGAACTGCCGGGGGAACCATTCTTTGTAAACCCTAGAGATAGTTGTGCATGAAAATCCCAGCAGATCAGCAGTTTGTGAAATACTCAGAGCAGCCTATCTGGCACCAACAACCATGCCACGTTTAAAGTCACTTAAATGACCTTTCTTCTCCCTTCTGATGCTCGTCCGCAGGTCATCTTGACCATGTCTACATGCCTAAATGCACAGAATTGCTGCCATGCAATTGGCTAATCAGATATTTGTGTGAACAGGTGTAACTAAGGAATTGGGCCAATTGGGCCATTCAAGAAACTGCAGTTTTTGGCACTTCCTCAAATTTTTGATCTTGGCATTTTTACTGAAAGTGTTGACAGTAACAAAATTACTGAATCTCATGAACCTTAAAATAAAATTAAGAAAAAATGCTTGAAATAGATTTAATTGTATGTAAGCTTAATGGCACAACACTCGTCCAATTTCTGTTGTTGCCACAGTACCAACCTCATCATCACAACATTCCTGTCCAGAGTTTGTGCCCGTTTCGCAGAGTTTTATGAGACCCCTTTGGAAGCACTGGCATTTAGTTCATTAAATATTGAAATAAACATAATGTATTACCTCTCCACCTGAGGGCTGCATTAGCCACTTGCATTTGGATGCAGATGATTTTGGCCAACACAGCAAAATAGCTGCTTATATGGTTGGCAGAGAAAGCCCTGTTAGTGTGGAAAATACAGAATAAACAATTCCTCCAGTGTAAAGCGACATGTTTTTCACGGCAGATAAAGCTGGGAATTGATGGGGATTAATAAGGGAAAATAAGCCGCGTGCTTTGCTGCTAGTTGTCGTTGCAGGTCTCACTTATGATAATTAACATGCGACACCAGCAATACGGAGCATCACAGGGGAAAGAAACAGACCAATTAGTGATTTGTATCTTGATATATACCGCTCTATCACTCCTGATTCTGGCTCCATCAAGCTAATACCAGACTATTAAATTGGATGTCATGTATATCCCAGGCTGAATGTCACAACTTTCGCAGGTAACCATGGTGACAGAGGCAACTGCCTGATTGGTAAATCATCTCTTTTTGAGAGAAAGAGATCACAATGCCGCTCTTCCCCTTTGGTATAGTAATAACGACACTGCATGTTGGTCTTTTCATCTGTACCGTATTAGACAGCCCTTCGCCCCCGTCTACAAAGGAGATGCGGTTCTGCTGTGTACCGTGGCCTTTGTTTCACCACCAGCCAACTCGCTGGCCCCGAGCAAACATACATTTATGTGGTTGAACTAACTCTCGACCTAATTAGTCACAAATCACTGAGTGCATTTGAAAATCATCACTAACCTCACCTATAAAGAACACCAATAAAAATGAGCAGGTCTTCGATTAAAGCATTTAAAGCCCATATGTAGAGTGGGGAAGTGGAGGACATTAAGTGATTGTAGTGGATTTCTATTGACATAACGCTATGAGGAGAGAGAGAGGAAGGCGCGCACACCCACACGATGCTGCAACCATGAACTATGAAGTCCATGCTTTCTCTGCTAAATCACTTTATTGCGTCGTGCTATGCTCTCAAAAACAACTCTCCAAGTTTTTTTTGTTTTGTTTTGTTTTGTTTTGTTTGTTTGTTTGTTTGTTTTTCATCCCTTTTAACATTTCAGGTCCAGAAAAAAAAAATTAAACACCATCATTCCAAACTCTGCTTTTCACAACAAAATAACATTTATAAAATGGGTTTTTGAACAACAGTTTCAGGGCTTCACTTTCATCTCTTTCAGCACTGTCACATAGAAAAATACAAAAAAAGATAAACACTATTAGTAAAATCAATAGGTCAGAGCATGTGTCCCAATAAGATATGCCTAAATAGCCTTCTTCCCAGCTCCCTTTCAGAGCTCTCCAAAATCCTCTTGACCTCTTAAATCTGTGTACAGTATGTGTGAGATGCTTACCAAACAAATAACGGTGCTGCTTCACAGCCTGTTAGCACCAAGGCAGACATGTAAGGACACATTCCCTCAATCTCCAAATGCGGAGAATATGTCTGGCTATTTGATTAATGCTGCAGCTGGGAGCGAGATCTAATTGTAAAAGCAGGATAAACACTTACTCAGAGAAAGGAAACGGTGCAAATCAGACCACTCCCCAGAGTACTGAGGAAGGAAATTGGTTTAAGGATGAGACACAGGCTTGCGTACCAATGCGGAGCCTGTCACCCTCCTCTTACTCTCTCAATCTAACCCTCTCCAGTTCCACTGCAGCACCTTTGATTCAAATTTCCACTAAAAACTGGGGAAGTGACACAGCTCTTTTTTCCCCCCCTTTCTTTATATTTGCCATGCTTGTCCAGCAAGCACAAAGTCAGATCCTTGGATCTGATTGTAACTGATGACTCGAGAAGATATAAATCACACTTGAATTGCAGCCCTGAGATGTCAGCCATTAAAATACAGTGCTGGCTAAAGTGGGTACCCGGAATATATATGAGATGATTGGTAGTCAGCAATGCTGTATGACACCTCTGGATTACCTTATGCAAAGGTGTTCAACTGAATGTTTAATATCTGGCTCTGTTTAAATAGCTGTCAGGATGTATTTCAAGTATCACTGGCAGAATCTTAACACCCAGACTAAGGAATATATATATTTAAATCAGCTCTTCCACGAGGTTATAGAAATCGTTTCCACGCGAGCGAGAGCTGAGGAGCTGATCGAACAAGTCCAGCACCAGAAACTGGATTTAGGTATTTGCAAATAATCCACTGGCCTTGACTGGAGACAACATCGTGCCATGAGGGAAAACCTGAGTGCCACAAATCACTGGAGCCCAAAGTCAATTAAAGAGCCAGCTAAAAAGCATTTTACATCTAATTACATCGCACAAATCGTCCCAGACAGCACACACATGTTCACCACCAGTCATTTATTTGCAATACACTGATGGCAGCCCTCGCTGTAAGGCTTACAGTATTAAGCCCCCCCTAAAGCTTTCGTTGTGAAAGGAGTTTTTAACATAATTACCTATGTCTGTGCCACTGCTGATTCTATTACTTTTTACTGCCTTTTTTTCTTGTGATTCCTTGGGAGCTGATTATAGAAGTGACTTCAAATGAAAAGATAGTGCTTTTTTTTATTTTCTTTAATGCTGGCACTATTTCACTGAATTACATAGCATCTAACTCTACAGTGACACAGATGCACATCAGAAGAATAAATACTGAGCCTGCTCTCACATTAGAAAGAAGTGTTTTTAGGATTCAGATTTTGTGTATAGGATCTCAGAAGCTATGCCATAAAAGTGTTTAGTGATATAACTTTAAATTAGGAGGATTTTTTTTTTTTTTTTAATAGATTTTGCAGGCATCCGTTGGTTTGTGTAGTCTTGTTTTGGAACTTTAATTTTAGAATTGTGATCATGAGCATCTTTAAAGCCAAAGGGGTCAAATTTGGATGAAAGTGTGGATGAAAGTTACTAGCACAGTTTTACCCACTAAAGCTGAAACTGTGGTGAGTTTTATGTTTGTTAACACAATTAACCAAAACAACAAGTCATGTCATTTGTCAGCTAGTTGTCTTGAAACTGCTCCAAAAACAGGAGGTCCAGTTCAGCGACTTTAACAGAAAGCTAACCTAGCTGCCTCATACCTGTCACTCCTCTAGTAATGCAAACTTTAATCCTTAACAGAAGTGAAATCATCTACAGTAAGTTATATTTATATTTAAAAAATCTAAGTCTACCCTAGAAAGTTGTTACGAAGGGGGAATTAGGTGCCCATTTTATGTACCAGGCTGTAAACATGTTTATTTTTTCATTTAAAAATTTGGCTTCTAAAGGGCTTGAAAAGATTTAAGAACTGCATCATCCAAACTCTGATGTTCATGTCTTTTGAAGAACTGAGGCATAAATTTAATCATCTTTTTTTTTTTTTTTAAATATCTGCTGTTGACAGATATTTTAGACTACCCAAAACACTTGCTGAAGAATTGATGACAAAGGACTGTTTAAGAAAAGGCATATTATCGAAATTTGATATTCTGTTTACACCCTGTTCATTACAGAGTTCATATTATAAACTAAATGCATGGAAAGAATGCTTGGAAATCTCAGCAGAAGACTGGGGAATTGTTTTTGTGATGGTACTCGTATGCAGTGAATGTAACTCCTGTGGATTTCAGTCATTACATGAAAATATACCAAGCAGAGGTACTGAATGCACAGAGGCCGAAGGAACGCTGCTTCACTGTGTCTGGCAGAAAGATTGAAACATTTTTAGGAAGAGGTCTGAGTGATTTGTGAAGAAAATGTATTCAGTAGAAATTCCACTGAACCCAGTGCTATTTCCACTTGGTTTGTATCCAACACTACACAGTTATAATAAAAAATGAACCTTTTTAACTGCCAAAAAAGTAATAGCATTGGTCCATGTGAAATAACCCCACCCCATCACTACTACTACCAATAACCAAAGCAGAAAAACAAACAAATAGAAAAAAGAAGAAACCAAAATAGATTAATTTACTCTTTTACCCAATTTTTGTGTCGTCAATTCATTTCAGCCCCTAGTGCATTTTGCAAGCATTTGTGGCTGTGCTAGTTTCTCTCATAGTTTCTCTCCACTGCTGTCACTGTGTGTGTGGCACAAAGCAAAGTAGAAGACGGGCAGAAGAGAGAGTAGCTCGTTACTCTACTGTAAGTGCATCAAAAACTTTCCAACAAGTGTTAATTCATCTAAAACTGAAGATGGACAGATGCCAACCAACCCCAGACATCTGTAAGTCTGATGACAGAGACTAGCTAGTCCTGGTTATGAGTCACCACTGTGGACCACATTTTGCATTGGCTTAATTTACCAGCTCTGGATACAATGCCACCTGTATTTATTTCAGCATTGAGATTTACAAGCAGGACTTAGCGTTGGATTTGGGGTGGCTGTGCCTTAGGAGGTAGCATGGGTCGTCTACCAATCAGAAGGTCTGTGGTTCGCTTCCCGGTTCCTCCAGTCTGCATCTCAAAGTATCCTTGGGCAAGATACTGAACCCCGAGCTGCCCCCATGGGGGTATGAATGTTAGACATGGTGCTGAGGTATAGAAAAAAGTATGAATGTCTGTGTGATTGGGTGAATGAGGCTTGTAGTAAAAAGTGCTTTGAGTGCTCAGTTACAGTAGAAAAGCACTATATAAGTACCAGTACATCTTATAAATCACTATGTATATCAGTGCTTAACGGCACTTCTTAAAGCCTGCAATATTTCACATTGTAAAGTCCAGTCTCAGGTTTATCATTTTAATCAGTCCTGACTGGCTGAGATGCAGTGCTGCCTGCCATGGTGAACTCCTCCTTGTCTTTGGCTGACATGGCTGCAGACTTTAAAAAAAAAAAAGACTCAGCAATCACAATAAAACCTCTGACCGGCCACCAGATGAATGCTGAGAAGACTGAAAGCCCCATGAGCCATCACTAATTACACTTCCACAAAGAAAAGAAAAATTAAATCCCCCATAGGACAATACTTACATTAAACATGACAAGTGGGTTACTGTGCTACTATAAACCTGACACGGCAGGCCAAAATACAATGCAGTAACTTACAATAGCTACAGTTTCTCCTGTTGGCCCTTGGGTAATTAACATTCTCTCAGATTCCTCCTTTTCCAGCCTGTATCTGCGGCTTGCGTGGAATTTTTTATTTTTTTCCCATGTTATTAATGCGAGAATGTCATTATTAATGACACCCTATGAAGGTTGAACTCGTAAGGTCAGGAGCACTGATGGAAGACCTTGAAACTAGATTAAACACATCCCATTTATTTCCGAGTTTTGACTTTGTTCAGTTACCCGTACAGTTAAATAGAGAGGAGATATGTCATTGCTCTAACTGTTGAGAGGCGTGTTTGAATAAACAGACTGTGATCCCTCGTGGTTTGATAGTGTACAACTGAAACCTTCACCTGTCAAATGATTTCACTACAAAGTAGCCTGGCACCAAATAAAAGAGCCTCTCTTTGTGTTTGTTGGCACTGGAGAGTGTTCAGAAGTTCAAAATAAATGACCGTCTCCCTGGGTGTCCTGCTGGACTCAGTGGACTACTGAATTCTGTGTAAGGCTATTGACATTTAACGAGGACTACCTTATTTGACATGATTGCACTCTGGCATCTGGATGGTGTGGTTCACTGGTCTTTTCAGCCAGTCATATATTTAACATTTATACTCCAGATAACAGAGCCAAATCTGAGACATCCACTGACAGATTGACAGCCCAGCAGCCTGTGTTTATTGCCAGTTCTCTCCCACTTGGTTCAGGGCTAATACTTCAGAAGTCCCTCTGTTCCTCTGTTTATGTACTGCATCGCTCGACAGCAATAAGTTCAGCCCACCCGTTCCCCAACAATCCGCTCCCCCTTCACTCTCCCCTCCACATCCCCACAGCACGGCTCCTCTGGTTTTAAAATCATGAGAATCTCTCAGAAAATGTACCCTATTGATTAAACTGTCATACCTGACCGCTGTGATTGATAAAAGTTCATTCAAACATGTCATGCAATGACAGCAGTCTGAGTGATACAGCAAATGGGGGAAACTAGCAGCAGGAGGGGGGTTTGACATGACGAGCTGCTCAGCGTTGTCACCTTTGCATCATATCTGCATTCAAATGCCTCATAAAAAAAACCCTGTATTGTTTCACTTTACAAGGCCTCGGCAGATTTAGGTCTCCTCCTTCACATCAGAGGAGAATCCGTCCTCCTATTAACTGTCAACACTCAGTCTCTGGGGGGGCGGCCATATTTACAGAAATGTATTTGCCTGGGAACCGCTGTGGTGGGTTAACAGCAATGAAACCCTAAACAAGGTTTAGATGTGTGAGCCTCGTCCTCATAGCCAAATGCATAAGATTCTGCCTCAAATAACTTTAAGGCTAATCATACTTTGTGCAAAGACCAGAACCAGAAGATCTCCTGACATCATATTTAATAGAATTTAGTAGAACAGTTAAAACAGAAAAAAAAATTTAAGTTAAGGAGAATACAAATTCATTCTTTTTTCTTTTTACAGTCTCACAATCCATCTAGGGTTTGAAATCGTATGTGAGAATAATAACATAAGCTATTATGTTAACATTATCCAGAACCAATTATCCAGAAGTTCATTGCTGAAAAAGCTGGCTGTTCACAGAGTGCTGTATCGAAGTATATTAATGGAAAGTTGACTGGAAGGGAGAAGGGATGACTGCAGCCTTGAGAGGATTGTCAAGAGAAGTCGATTCAAGACCTGGGAGAGCTTCACAAGGAGTGGACTGAGGCTGGTGTCAGTGCATCAAGAGCCAACGCCCATGGGCGTCTTCAGGAAAGAAGCTACAACTGTCGCATTTCCTAATATCAAGCCTCAACATCAGAAGCGTCTTACCAGGACTACAGAGAAAAAGAAGTGGACTGTTGCTCAGTGGCCCAAAGTCCTCTTTCCAGATGAAAGTAAATTTAGCATTTTGTTGGAAATCAAGGTCCTAGAGTCAGGAGGAAGAGTGGAGAGACACAGAATCCAAAGTGTTTGAAGTCCGGCAGATGCCGTGTCATCTGCTGCCTGTGTTGGTGGTGTTTGGTCCTCTGTGTTTTATCAAGTCCAGAGTCAAAGCAGGAGATTTTAGAGCATTTCATGCTTCTATCCACTGACAAGCTTTATGGAGATGCTGATTTCCTTTTTCTAGCAGGGCTTAGCACCTGCCCAGAGTGCCAAAAATACTACCGAATGGTTTGCTGACCATGTTATTACCATGTTTGATTGACCAGTCAACTCGCTTGAACGGAACATCGGAGACAATCTCAGAGAAACACTCGACCCAAAAATACAGACGAGCTGAAGGCCGCTATCAAAGCAACACCTCTGTAGTGCCACAAGCTGATCGCCTCCATGCCACACCATATTTCATGGTAAAGGAGCTCCAATAAAGTGCTGAGTGTATAAATGAACCTACACTTCAGAAGTTGGACATTTCTGTGTTGTAAATCCTTTTTTAATTGAGAAATATTCTAATAATTTGAGATGCTAGATTTCTCATTTATATGAACTATAAGCCATAATCATCAAAATGAAACTAAAAATGGCTCAAAATATTTAGTTTACATCTTGAATTAAGCGACAAAAAAAGCCCCAAAACTTCTACAATATTTATATTTTTTAGATGCACTAGTGTAGTTTTTCATTTGCTGGATGGTGCGAGTAAAGGGAAACTTTTTTTTCCTTTTCTTTTCTAAGCATTCACTACAGTTTGCATGGTGACGTGGACAGGCTGGGTGGCATGGGAGGACCAAGGATACAGCAGGGGAGACCAACAGGAAATCCGAATATTTAAACAGAAATAAAATCAGCGTAAAAAACATACATTTCAGGCTCATGTGCAGCCCTGTGTCCTATTACCCATTTATTATGTGAAAAGTGGAGCTGCACAACCATTTATGTTAGTATATTTTGAAAAAAGGACATACTTTTTACTTAAGGAAAGGTTATAATCCTACTTAGGTAGCTTAATAGTGCACTGGTTTTATAATCTAAAAATATTAGAATTACTTAAAGTGAATGTACACCTTAAGTGGAATGGCACTTGATGTGTATATCTCTTTAATGTTGTAGCTGTTGATTATTTTAATTACTTCTGTATTGCTGGGTAGCTTGCTCTATAATAATGCAATTAATCTTCAAAATAATAAAAAAGAACAAAGTACAATAATTGCATCCAAAATACAGTGAAGTAAAAGCAGAAAGAAATACTTAAATAAAGTACAAGTACATTAAACCTCAGTAAAGTACTCGTGTAAATGTACTGTTGCATACCTACTGGTCCTATGCTTGCTCTCATGTAATGGTGTTGGGGTTTGTAAAATTAACAGTACTCTAATCCAATAGCTTTGTTTCTAAAAATACTTATTACTCTTTTTATTATTATTATTAATAATAATAAAAAATAAGTGCAGTGAAATTATTCTTGTGGAAATTAATTAATCTCCAAAACACTTTTCAAAAACAACCAGTTTCATTAAGTCGAAAAGGAAGAAAATTACATTAAATTTTTTGAAGAAGATTCATTTTCCTCCACTTAATGTATTTAATTACTTTGAGCATTTGGCTTTGCTGTGAATATATAACATTAACAACAAATGTATTAGTTTAAGGCCCTGCATCCTGCTTTACTTTGGGGAGTAACACAGGTGGAAATATCAGTGAGGGCAGACAACAGCAGCAAAGAGAGTGACTCTCACGAAAATTGTTTATTGTCCTATTAACTTGTCTTGGGTATGCCTGAATGGTTTTTGTCTTGTTTGTCCTCTTAATGCAGTACGATGCTCTGCCAGCCTATAAGGCTACATCAGCACAGGACTGATGTGAGATTTATTATTACCAGTAACTGATGTTTACGGTTTCAAACTTTACTGCTTCTTCCTACAGGCTGGCTAATTCAGGCTGCTCTGGATATATTAACATCAAGGGAGCAGATTTATTCCTAACATAGCTACTCATAATAGTGTGGGCTTACTTTGATATAAAGTGGAAGATCAATATGAATAATACCAAACAGGTCTTTATGCAGTTCCACTTCTTACAATGAATTTAGGGTGCAAGCCCAAACACCACTGAGAAATGTAGAGCCCCGTGAAGACCATGGCTGCCAAGGTAGTTTTCCTCCTTCTCTGCTCATTATTGTGTGCAAGGCACTGCATACTTTATGACATGCAAGTTCCCTGAAGATGCCAGTAAGTCAGATAGATTCGACTTGGGGTGGTGTTGCAAGCCTTTTTTTTTCTTTTCAGATCCTTTACTTGAGTAAAAGTAGCAACACAACAGCAATAAAGTTGTGCACTGCAAGTCTTGCAATCTAAATTTTACCCAAAGCTACCCTTGGCTACTAAAAAGGATTCAAACCTCACAGAAACAGCTCTCATTCAGATGGCATGGCTCATGTCGTCATGGCTCCCATTCTGGTACAGATGGACAGAAAGCTTCAACCTTGACGATTTCAAGGCCAAAACCACAAAAACATAACCATATAAAGAGAGGCAGACGGTAGCATGTGTATAATGAGCAAAATAATCCACACAGAACAGAAGCAGAATAATACCGGAGGTAAGAATATATTTTAGTTTCACTTGCCATTAGATAAAGTTGAAGGTGTTGAACCATCTCAGCATAATATCCCTCCAGTCATTGGTGCACTTGGCAGGTAATGTTTCTCTCAAAGGTCAGATGGACTCCCAGCTAGGCTTCTAACTAGTCTTTCAGTGTGTAAAGCATGACTTGCTGCTAACACTTGAGTGCCATTTACCATTGTGAAGCACACTAGGTGTTGCCACACATTGGTTTGATAGTCCCCCCCACCAGCTGCCACAGAGCAGCAGAAATGAGCAGAACAGAAGATGGTGGGTAACAAGCTGCACCAGACCAAAGTTAGTTGGCAAAGTAAGTTGGTGTTAGCGGGTTCATCATTTCGGTTTTCGTATGAAAAGTAATCATTAACAGAAAATTGGATTAAGTGTGTGGCTGCAGCAAAAGCCAGGCAAACTATCTCAAGGGAGGAAATTTAGCAGTTGGTGACATCCATGTTTTCCAGACTTGAGGCAGTCACTGACAGCAAAGCATTTGCATCCAAGTATTAAAATCAATCCTTATATTTATAACTGTGCAACTTTGTCCAGTTATATTTGGGCCTGTGAACAAGGAAACATTATATTAAATGCACTTATAGCAGATTCATCTTTATAACTTACAGGGGACTGTGGCTCTATTTCTTGCAGGATGTTGGGCCACTAGATTTCAAACTATGCTCAAACCAGTTATCCAAATGACAATTATACACTTGGTCTGGGTTCACTATAATTAGGTGGTCACTGTCTTTGTCCACTCCGACTCTGCTGAAGCAACAACAGTATGAAAACATTAGTTTGCTTACACATTTAAAGCTGGGAATGAATCAGTGGGCTTCAGTTCCTCCTGTCCTTTGAAAGAGACTATGTAAAAATAGTGCAGTTGCTAAATAAAAAACAAAAGTAAAAAAAAAAAAAAAAAAAATTTGTTAAAAACAAGTGATGAGCTGGAGATCTTGGTGAAGACTCAAAGTATACTATGAGTGCAGTCTCATGTGTTTTACTGAAACATGGTTGAACCAAAACATCTCAGACTCCAATGAGGATCTGCTTGGTTTCACCCTCATGCAGTTGGACGGAGATGCTGAAGCTGTTGGCGGGAAGAGAAGGTGGGGGTCTGGCTTTGTTTGTGAACCAGAGATGGTGTGGTCCTGTGCATGTCGCTGTCGAGGGGAGGATGTGTTGTCCTGATGTTGGGTTGTTGGCAGTTGGTATGGGGCCATGTTGTGTGCCAGGAGAGTTCAGTCATATCATAACAATAGTTGTGTACATTCCACCCAAGGCAACAGTTGAAGCTCCATGTGAAGTTCTCTGTGAAACTGTTGCTAGGATACAGACTGAACATCCAGAGGCACTCTTCATAATATCAGGAGACTTCAATCATGTTTCCCTCTCCTCCCACCTGACCGGATTCACACAGTTTGTTGACTGTCCTACCAGAGAAAATAAAACCCTTGATCTGCTCT
>VUQS01076266.1:39594-50024 GCA_015108495.1 Heterochromis multidens
GTGGGGAGAAGAGTTTACTCAAGAGAAGAGCTTCTTTCATTGAAACGGAGCAAATCTGGAAGATACCACTCTATTCCAGCTGAGATAAAGAGGTGTTTTCGTGGTTGCTGTGCTGATGCAAAGGTGAAGGCTTGGAAGTGGAGATGTAAGCCCTTTCTGCCAACAGTCATCATGGGAAATGTCAACTCTCTGCCCAACAAAAGTGATGAGTTGGAGATATTGGTGAAGACTCAGAAAGTATACCATGACTGCAGTCTCATGTGTTTTACTGAAACATGGTTGAATCAAAGCATCTCAGACTCCAATGTGGATCTGTTTGGTTTCACCCTCATGCGGTTGGACAAAGATGCTGAAGCTGTTGGCGAGAGAGAAGGTGGGGGTCTGGCTTTGTTTGTAGACCAGAGATGATGTGGTGCTGCGCATGTCACTGTCGAGGAGAGGATGTGTTGTTCTGATGTTGAGTTGTTGGCAGTTGGTATGTATTATGTATATCTGTTGGTATATCATAACAATAGTTGTGTACATTCCACCCAAGACAACAGCTGAAGCTCCATGTGAAGTTCTCCATGAAGCTGTTGCCAGGATACAGACTAAACATCCAGAGCCACTCTTCATAATATCAGGAGACTGGATTCACACAATTTGTTGAAAATAAAACCTTTGATCTGCTGTACACCAATGTCAAAGAAGCTTACAGAGCTACTGCCTTACCACCACTTGGCAGATCAGACCACAACTGGAAGACTCCTCTCTACGGAAAATCATTTGCACCCACAGCCATCAGGCTTTACAGTTCTCATACAACTAGCAGATGAGCTATGTCAGACATACGAATTTTCCTCTGGGATCAATAAAGTTATTATTATTATTATTATTATTATTATTATTAGAGATAATTACAGATAATTATTTCCCCCACTGTAATAGTAGTTTACCACATCACAGTAGTGCAAACCTGCCATCCATTTCTCCTAACATTAACCACTCTCTTAAAACCCCCACCCACCCTTTCCACCCCCTCCCTTTCCGCCTCCTCCTTCTCCACCCTCTCATAAAATATTCAGAGAGCCTGGCACTAGGCCAGATGCCCCATTCCCTCTCTACCAGGCAGACAGCCAGCTGACAGAGCATGTGGCTCAAGGGGGGCTCAAAGAGCGGGCATACAAAGAGCAGGCTTGGCTTTAAAATGCAGAACAGGGAGATGTTCATGGTGGTTTCCTGCTTATTATGGAGCTAGGTATTGCGGTTCTTCATAACTTCATCAACCTGATGGTTCTGGATTACAGAACTGTACCAAAAAGGATTTTCTGAAATATTTTTTTTCTCAGTCTTTTTGATTACATGCAGAATTATGGTTGAATTGACTAAATTGACTCTTTATAGTGCAGTGGAAAGACTTCCAAAATTTTGAGATACCCCTATCAGAAGTAGAAAGAAGTAGAAAAATATTTTTCATATTCTCTAAGGTCTCACATTTATGAAATGGATTCTTGTATAAAAACATTTTAATTCAGAAGTGGTTATATTAACAGATATTATACAACACACCATAAATTAAAACCTGCAAAATAATGCTACCTGAACTCATGTAATTACATAATGGAATTTCTGAGTCATCCCAAATTGGGTGTGACAGTACATAGAGAGTTCCTCTACATGTCTGAAAAAACAGAATGTGAATATCCTAATTTAATGAAGAAATACAACACTACAAACACTGTATAATAAGTATAGTGTCAATATAAAATGCAGAAATTTCAAATCTGATAGTATGTGATTAATGTACTTATATACTTTTTGATAAAATTCTGCCAGAAACACCAACCAGGATTTGTTGGAAAGGTCTGACTGTGCTGAATCCAGCAGCATGTGATATGGGACTGTATTTAATATAGTCATAATTTCACCTTAAGAAGTGTACAAGTAAAATCAACAGGTGTGAAGGGAGTGTGTCTATCAAATGAGCCACTTCCTCATATTGAACTTATACATTAGTTGAGCAAAATATATTTTAGTCACTTAATGTTGTCATTCCACCTGAAATGTATTGGCAAAACATCTTTTACAAAGCTAAATATAGTCACTATATAGGCTATAATACATATAGGCTAGTGACTGACTGATAGGCTGAAGGTAATTCAATTAACTTTAAGCCATTAAAGCTGTGCTTTGTCCATCTCTAGTAGGGGTGTGTCAGATTTTTTGGAGACTTTCCACTGGACTATTAGTGGGTTGAAAGTCTCCAACATGCTCGTATTTAATTCTACTAGCCACCAACAGCTTTATAACATATTGTACATCCAATGCATATTCAGTCTGACTTAAAAAGAATTTTCAAAATCTGTATTATTTTGGACATATTATTGCCTTTTCTTTTTAACTACTGTAATGTTTTAATTGCTAACTTCTGATTAACTAAATAGAACGGGAAAAGACAGAACCCCTAAAGCATAACACACACAAACACAACATAACTTTGCTGGAATGCCATTGTAAAACATATAACCTCTGCAGCACCCTTGCATTTTTCCTGTTACAAAGCCAGAAAGCCATTATGTGCTACCTACCTACCTACTACTACTACTTCTACTACCTGTATTACCTGTGTTAAACTCTACATTCATACTAGGCTGTATGAAACAGTGGATTATCAGGACCCTTTATGATTTAAGGACCCGGGCCATGTGCCCCACTTCTCTTTGTGCATAATGTCGTAAGCGAGTCCCCCTGTTCTCTGAGAATACTCCAAGTCTTGCTGAAAAAGTGGAACTGAAGCTTAGACATAGATTTAAGTGAGTCAAATAGATTTGTTCTCACCTCAAATCTGACAGCTTTGATGGACAGATGGAAACTGAAATATCACTTCATCCTAATTCACTGATGGTACAACCAGAATTCCTTCCAGATGCTTTTTTACTTTGTCTTTTCTGTTATATTTTATACTCTAAGCCTCTGTGTATGTGTATCTGTGTTCCTTTCTTCCCACACCATCAGTGTAGATTTGTCTCCAGCTCTTGTTAACGTGACATCTCTTCAATAGCATCCTTCAAAGTCATTTCTTAAGATTCTTAAGAAGTGACTTTGATTTAAGCTATTTTTCTGTGTGTGTGTGTGTGTGTGTGGTTTGGGGTGGGGGATCTGCTCAGTGGCACAGTGGAATGTGGGACTTCCATTTGTCCTGATGTGTATGTGTAATTTTTTTCTCCCAACCCATCACAGTCAGACATCCTATTGGAAGTGGTGTCAGTCCAGGTCAGTGTCACTGAGGGCTGTGTGTGTCTTCAGAGATGGCCAGGGAAACAGTTTGAAAAGATGTTTTCTTCTTTGGGTCATAAAGTAAAGAATCTTCTTCTTTGTGTGTAGAACAGAGAATTCCCTTGTTTTGGCTTTAACACAACCCCCCTTTGGCTTTTATGCACACACACTCACACAGGGAATAAAGTCACTCCACCTATCCTGGTTGGCATTTAGTTAAGCTGGTTCTCAGCACTCACTACGTAACCAGATTATTAGCCAGTCAATGTATGTGACCCATAATGGATAATGTTAAATTAGTATTCTCTGTTTATGTGATACTTTTAGCAGTATGTCAGTTTCCCATATCTACTCTTTTGATTCCAACAAATAAATATGAGAAAACACAATCCAAACTCACAGTGATGCAGCATGTAGCCCTGACGCCTTACAGCAAGAAGGTCCTTTTTGAATCTGCAAGCCAGCTGGGCCCTTTCTGTGTGGAATTTGTATGTTCTCCCCAGGTATGCCAGTTTCTTACCAAAGTCCAAAGACATGCATATTAGGTTTACTGGTGATTTTAAATAGGCTGTATGAGTGACTGTGAACATGAACAGTTGTCTTTTTCTCAGTGTTAGGCCTGTGATGGGCTGGTGACCTGCTCAGGGTGATAGGTCTCCAGCCACTTTCTGTCCCTGAATATGCACTTAAAGAAAATGAAAGTAGAGTCCTATCTTAGAGATGTTTAAGTGTCGTCCGTGAAACTGCATTAAGAAACGATGTAGAAATGTGTTTCTTTATTCTTCAGTCTCGGATATGATTGTTTTATGAGAATGACATACAGGCTTTTCATTACATCACTCAGTGCCCAGTACTGTTTGTTTACACTGTTTACATGCTATTTCACTTTATTGTACATTATTATTCATGATCTTTTGAAGGTAAAGAAATAGAAAAATATTATGTAGCACACAGTTCTACATTAAAACATAAAAGCTACAGCATACAATACTATCATGACCTCACTGGAGGAATAAGGAATAGCAGGAAATGCAGGTGTGTGACCAATACATACAGTAACTGGTTTGAATACGGAGCTGTGCAAAGCCAACAGTTAGCACTTTACCCTCTCATTAGTCAGACACTTGGTTCTCAACTGTTCCAGTGCAGCTGATGTAAAAATAAATATGGATGGAACATTTTTTCTTGTTCATGTCTCAGTATGTGATAGGTTATATTGCAATGAGAAGCCATTACCCTTTGCTCTAATTTATTTAAGTTATAAGTTTCAGTGGGGTAAAAAAATCCTTCCATCACTTATGGGTATCAAATTATATTTGATTGATTCTTGCCAGGGTGTTTAGGAAATATACTTTAACATTACAAGGAATGTAATACTTAAGGTATTGAGGTCTGGTCTATGTTAACACGTTTCATGGAAAGATAAAAAGTAGTAAAGTGCAGTAAAGTTCAACATTTCATACTCAATTTTGTAGCACTCTTCTGTAGAACTGTCATTAACTGAACCTTCTTTTTTAACTCGTGTTTTTCATGTATTTTAGAGACTGTCTACCCACAGTGAATAGCGAGTCATCACTCCCAGTGATGGATAAAAAACCATTTCAGCCAGCAGGCAGTCAGTTTCTCAGTGTTAAAATAATAGTGGTATAACTTTTTTTTTTTTACTATACTACTTCAACATTTTTTTTATAATAAGCAAGACATGTTACTGCCACTATTGCAGAGGCTATGCAGGAAATAATTATATCGCTTCAGATATATAGGAGAAATGGATTATTGGGGTTTTGTGAAAAATGTCTGCTTTAGTATTATTTCACGAGAGCTCTTGTAAAATGCTGTCATTACTTTATTAGTGTATATATGTCCTGTAGAAAAAATAGGGGAAAATAGTATGGTAGGCATCATTGTAAAATATATATCAATGGACACTTAGTTATGGCTTCAAAGACTGAAAAGTGAACTGGTAGCAGAAAAGAGGAGATGTGAAATATTTGCATTGATTTCACTGGATGGATTACTTGGTTTCTCTTTTCATTGAAGCTTGTGGTCACCACTGACACACTTTTCCTGTCTTTAAAGATTTTTTTTTATTAATTTGTGGCAGGTTGAAAAGGTTGATTCGAGTTTGAGATTTTTTTTTTTGCAGTGTGACAGAATACACCTACAGACCCCAAGTAGATGTAAATGTAAAGTCTGGTATAGAGAAATGCAACAGATGGTATTTGGCTAATAAGCCATGCAATTTACATGCATGTTTGATCATAATGATGTCTAGTTTGGTCGGTCTTCTGTGGTCCGGTTGGGTTTGATCAGGGGAGTTCATTAGATGCAAGTCAATACAAACAGCACTTTCTGTCCTCCTCTTTCTCTCCTCCATCTGCTCCTGTCACTATCCTTCCTTCCTCACTGCTAGCAGGTGCCAACACAAAAGTATTTCATCTGACAGTAGTAGATTGAAACTGCTATTATCTAAAATGAATTGTAGGGTCTTTACCTTACAGTATAAAGCACCTTGAGACGACTGTTGTTGTGATTTGGTGCTATATAAATAAAGCTGAATTGAATTAAATTGAACTAAAATGATTGCCTAATTCATCAAATATCAGAAATTTTGAAAAGCCCATCATATCAAGCAATAAAAGGATAATTATAGAAGATATTCTTAAAATCATTTATATGCTGTCAGACTAATTCTTAAGAAAACAAATTATTGTATCTGTAGTTCAGGGCTAGAATAACTTTTTTTCCCCAGCAGTATGAATAAGCTTACTGAATTTCATGGCATTTTGTGCATGTACTTTTCTACATTGATGTGGAAACTAAAAAGGTACAATTTATTTTTATATATATTCACTTTTCAGCTTTAAAGCTATTAATCATCAAAAAAGTACCAAATTTATCCACAATAAACAACCTGTTAGATAATGAGGTATCTTAAGAGTTGGTGGAAGCAAACAAAAAACATACACTGCACCATTAGCCTTGTTTGACCAGTTTGAATATCTCCCATAGAAGGTTTTTCTCTGGGGATCATGGATGTAAAAAAGAGCACATTTCTTTCATATGACTGTTATTGAATATCTAGTGGACAGATATGGAATATGAGAAAATCAAGGTCACTAAAATCATTAACTCATTTACAGTTTATAAATTCTGTTTTAATTACCTAATTGTTCATTTTTAACCTCTGAAAGTTGTCCCATTCATATATTTTCCGGCTTCAGGTAGCATAATGAGTAAGGTAACCTAGACATTCAGCTCATTGTGCGGGAGACAGATTCTGTGTGTCCTTTATAATAACCTTAATTCACCTCGCAGTCACCAGGAGCTTTCATATCAGCTGACAGGAGCAGGTGCTTGTGTGTGTGTGTGTGTGTGTGTGTGTGTGTGTGTGCACGCGAGCGTGTGTGTGTGTGTCTGTGAGGGAGGGGTGTGAGAGAGAGAGAGAGAAAGAGAGATGATGCAAGAGGAAGACAAAGAAATGATATGTTGAGGTTGTGAGTGCCATAAAAAAGTCAAACAAAAGTATTCATAAACAAGAGACATTCATTATCCATTTAATTCACATCCTCCCTCATTTTTTTGAACAGCATCTTCTGCCTGCTTTGGAGACAAGTGCCAAAGCAGCTAAATTTCAGCTCCCTGAAGGAGGACAGAGGTTACAGGTGGCTAGTAGGGCTGTCACCCTTGATTGACTAAGGTCTCAATCACACAAATCTATAGTTGGCGACACCCTGGCAACTTCCAGTTGCTATGGAAAAATGCATATTCCCCGACCGGTTGCTGGTGGTTGCTGGCTGTCGCTGGGTGAAATCCATCATGAAGACAGAGGTGCACCAAAAATTGCTTTTGTCGCTAACAGATTGCTGCCGTTGCCCATAATTTACTTTGAAGATGCCAATTTGTCTGCAAACACTCACCAACTACTCACTGAGCAGTAGTGGAACTTGAAAAAATGCAACGCAAACTGGAAATGGAGAATGTTTAGCTTCAAAATAAAAGTAGTACCTTAAAGCCAAAACCAACATGTTTCAAAAAGAAATGGAGAGCGTTCTGAAGGTGAACGCTCTCCATTTCTGATTTCCATTGCCTTGTCCGTGTCTTCCATACAAACTGCTGGTGAATATGGCAATCTGCTAGCAACAAGAGTAGTGGTAAATGGCAAATGGACTGGTTCTTACATAGCACTTTTCTTCTCTCCTTGAGCACTCAAAACGCTTTATACAACATGTCTCATTCACCCATTCAGACACATTCATAAAAGCACTTTTTTTCTACGTCTGAGTGCATTCTACCTAACATTCACACACATTAACACTCCAATTAATGCATCAGGAGCAACTTGGGGTTCAGTATTTTGCCCAGAGATACTTTGGTGTGCAGACTGGAGCAGCCAGGGATCAAACCACCAACCGACTCCCTGAGCCACAGCCACCACAATCACAAGGAGGCTTTCGTTGCAGCACCAAGTACCTCTTTGTGACCAATTTCACCTCTCGCAATCACTCACCAAACAGTTGGGGAATACTCAGACATTCATAGCATGAGACTTGCTTACCCTTTAGCCTGTCTTTTGCTTTTGGTTGTGTGTTTTTGGTTGGGTGCTGAGGGTCACAGAAGACATTTTTAGCATGTTTGGTGACACTCAGCAAACATATAATGCAAGAGATTGTAAAATAAAAAATAAACTGACATTATAAAGTGCCCAAGATGCCGCATCAGTTGTTGGCCAATATAAAGACCATTTTTTGGTCCTGGTATCATTTCTCTTTCGGGTGAGGCTATTATCAGGTTGATATTGTTCAGTCTGAAAATGGCGTTATGTGAATCTCCAGGTTACACCTTATTAACTTCCAGTAGTGGAAAAGCAGCTATAGTTCCATTTTTCATCACTATTAATGGGATGCTGCTATGACCTGCTGTTACTGGGAACTCATAGCCAGGGGCCATCATTAAGATACAGACAATCAATGTTTTTTCAAAGGAACTCATAAAGCTGTGTGTGTGTGTGTGTGTGTGCGTGTGTATGTGTGTGCGCGTGCGGTGTGCATGTGTATGTCTGTGGGGGAGGGAGGGGTGTGCGGGTACACATAGATTTAAGATCTGGCTGCCTTCAGACAACAAAGACTTACAAGGCGGTGTGGATTTATGTGTGTCTGGGTGTATAATACTCATTGTTCATTGACTGAATCTAAAGGGAAGGTATCCAAACATGGTGGCTTCTTTTTCATATTATAGGATATATTTAACACAGGGTTCTGCTTTGTTATCTCACATTTAAACCCTTTCATCAAGGGAACAGATTCACAATGTAGTTTCTACAAAAGGCCCAGTGATTTTCTTTTAATGTACTGTCTTGTCCTTTTCATGATTTTATGACAGACCACATATTATATGATTCTAGCACTGCTAAACTGATCAATAAGAATTTTGCTTGTTTGAATAACTCAAATGTTATTGCCAACAGTAATCATAGGTAAGTCATTTATTAAGCAAAAAATTCCTAAAAAAATATTCTAGCAAACGTACAATCCTGGCCAAAAGTTTTGGCAGTAGCACCAAAACTAAATTTTGATTTATTTGTCAATGAAACTTGTGAAATACTTGTGACTTTTCATCACTATATCATAGAAACATTTAAAAATAATCTAAATTAAAACTGAAGGGGCAAAATGTACAAAATGCAAAATTTGTACCACTGCCATAACTTATGGCCGTGGCTGTACATATCTGATATCATCTCAAGTTGGATGTCTTTGGTCTTTGGATTGTTAGTCCAAAGCAAACTGAAGATCTTTCAGTTAATACACTATTGATATCAAATCAAATGCCAAATAAAATATTCTGCTCTGTGTTTCTTAGAGTTAAAATTCTAACCAAAGATGCCATACAGTATACTGTATTTTTGACAGTTAATCAATTAAATAGAAACACTTTTTTGTGCTGCTGTGCCCTTGGTTTCAGTGATACCAGTAGTGGGGATGGTGCATAAGGCAGTGTTCACATCTGCAAGCATCTCCTCTAATGGGACTCTGTCAGTGAGCCGGGGGAGTCGTGTTCTTGGTTGGATGGCTACCTTGAGTTTTATCCACCATCTTCATCCTCAGCTGAGTAGATGTAATGTCATTGCAGGTGGCTGGGCATCATCTTGTTCAGTTCTACTGCCCTCTTCTACCAGGGTTGGCTCATTATATCCATTCCTCCAGTCTTTGTTTGTCTTTCAAGCTCGGGTCCTCTACCAGAGGCCTGGGAGTTTGAGGGTCTTGTGCAGTATCTTAGCTGTTCCTAGGATTCTTCTCTTCTGGATAGAGATCTCAGATGTTGTTCCTGGAATCTGCTAGAGCCACTCGCTCAATTTGGGGGTCACGGCCCCGAGTGTTCCAGTTGCCACGGGGACCACTGTTGCCTTCACCTTCCACATCTTCTCTAGCTCTTCTCTCAGCCCTTGGTATTTCTCGAGCTTCTCATGTTCCTTCTTGCTGATGTTGCTATCGCTTGGTATTGCTACAGCTATCACTAGAGCTTTCTTCCTCTGCTTGTCTATCACTACTATGTCCGGTTGGTTAGCCATCACCAGTTTGTCTGTCTGTATCTGGAAGCCCCAGTTAAGCTAAACCCAAGATCTTAGCTTGGTCATTCTCGACTACCCTAGGGGGCATATCCAACTTTGACCTTCGGACTTCCAGGCCATAGTTGGCATAGATGTTCCTGTATACTATGCCATCCACTTGGTAATGGTGTTCCATGTACAGTGGGGCAAAAAAGTATTTAGTCAGCCACCAATTGTGCAAGTTCTCCCACTTAAAAAGATGAGAGAGGCCTGTAATTTTCATCATAGGTATACCTCAACTATGAGAGACAAAATGAGAAAAAAAATCCAGAAAATCACATTGTCTGATTTTTAAAGAATTTATTTGCAAATTATGGTGGAAAATAAGTATTTGGTCACCTACAAACAAACAAGATTTCTGGCTCTCACAGACCTGTAACTTCTTCTGTAAGAGGCTCCTCTGTCCTCCAGTCGTCACCTGTATTGATGGCACCTGTTTGAAGTCGTTATCAGTATAAAAGACACCTGTCCACAACCTCAAACAGTCACACTCCAAACTCCACTATGGCCAAGACCAAAGAGCTGTCAAAGGACACCAGAAACAAAATTGTAGACCTGCACCAGG
>VUQS01076268.1:0-11440 GCA_015108495.1 Heterochromis multidens
ACTTTGATTGCACACAGGTGGACTTCATTTCACTATTTATGTGTGTTTTGACAGAAATTGGTTGCACCAGGACTTTTTAGGGGCTTCATGGCAAAGGGGCTGAATACTTATGCACATGCCAATCTTCAGATTTTAATTTATTAAAAATTCATTTTTCTATATTTTTTTCTCATTTCCCTTCACCAACACAGCCTAGTTTGTGCAGATCCATCACATGAAATGTCACTGTGAAACATGTTGATTCCAGGTTGTGAGGCAAAAAAACCTGACGAATGCCAAGGGGGATGAATACTTTCGCAAGGCCTGATCAGGATGGTGTCTTCTACTTTGACAATGCCCCATTGATGGAGCAAAGGACTCATTAAAATTAATGTGAATCATATGCCACTTCATTCCATCATCATCATCAAAACACCAGAAATGCCTTTTGAAAGGATGGTGTTCATCCCTCCAACAGAGTTTTAGAAAGACCTGAAACCTTACCCAGAGGCTTTGTTGTTTTTGTTCCTTTAATTTGTCACCCATCTGTATGTCAAGTGTACAAGACAGTAGCCTGTTATCAAAGCAATATCGACCAATTCTGCAATGGACTACGGGAATGTTAAGTTTTGTCCTCGATAGCTCCAAACCAGCATGTGTGTCATATTGTGTGCATCAGAGGTGATAAGATTTACAACCAAAAGCAGTACTCACTTTAACATTAGTTATTTAAAGATGTGGATTTATTTCAGGAGCAAACACTGATGTGTACCTTGCTAATTCATACAGTTAAATGACTGTTTTGTGTGTATTTTCCTCTTTTGTTTTTTGGGGGTTTTTTGTTGGGTTTTTTTGTCTATTTCAACAGTATTGAAATCTTGTTGAAAAATTTCCATCTTACCATCCGCTTGTAAAATCTGTTTAAGTGAGCCTCATGGTTTACCTAGGCACAGCGGAGGATTAAAGAAGATAAGATTTGAACACTTTTGCTCATCACCTACAAGAGTCTGTGTGTCCTCAAATAGACACTGCAGTCACACCACCACTACTGCAAGAGGCCTTTTCCAGGTCCTCCATGACCAAATCCTGCTCAGTGACATGGTTTAGTCGCCTGGAAGTGTTGTTTTCCAAGCTGTTGAGAGAAATGGGTTCAAGGGAGGTTTGTGCATTACTTGCAGGGAGTACAGAGTTTCCCTGCAGCCTGTGTGAGTAGGTTTTCCTCCGCTGTCCGTCAGCTGTGCACAGACTGAATTTAAACACAGCTTGAAAACCTCTGCGGAAATTCTCATTGAAGAAACCGTAGATGATGGGGTTAACGCTGCTGTTGAAGAAGGCTAGCCAGTGGGCAAAGGGGTAGATGTAAATGTTGATGATTCTATACTGTTGTTCAGTCAGCCTGGCATAGTCACTCAACATCATTAGAGTCCACAGAGGCAGCCAGGACAGGATGAAGAGCAAAGCAACTATAAGAAGCATTTTAATCACCCGCTGCTTTTTCTTTGACACAGTGTGGCGGTTCTCATGGCCCGGCTTTCCTCCTGTTGGAACTGCTGTTTTGAAAAGTGTAATTCCAATCCGAGCATACATGATCACAATGAGGGAAAGAGGGGCAAGATAGATGTTGGCAAACAAGACTGTGGTGTAAATCTTCCTCATCTCTTGGTTTGGCCAGTTCTCTCTGCACCAATAAAAAGGAATAGTTTTGTTGTCATATCCCAGTAACACACGAATGGTTTGCTCCTTGGTCACCTGTAGCATCACCCCAGAGGGACACATGATGGATATGGCCAGAACCCAGATAATAACTATTATTAGTGTGGCTGTGGATATGGTCAGCTTTTGCTTGAATGGGTAGACGATGCATCTGAATCTGCAAGAGGGTACAAAAAGACCAGATAATTAAGATCCATGTATGCATTTATACTGCTTTAAAGCATATTTTTCGGTGGAACCTCATAATATTAGACTTATGGTAACCTTTAATCATATTGAGGACCTTTTCTGAGGAATCTCTGAATCAGATTTATAATAGGGGATATGCAAGTCTCAATTTATTAAATTACAAAAGCTTTAGTTACTCATTGTTAATTATAATCTGTATTGTGTATTTATTTACAAAACAATAAAAGTATTAACTAACTTTATATTTTTACTTTATAGTAACTACATGAGCATCTGTGTCTGAAAGGTACATGGTGTCCACACCTGAGCCTAACATTAACTGGCATAATGTTGGCTTATAACCAGCTGTTGTTTAGCCGGCTCTTGTCAGCTGTCCGGAGACAGGAGGGTCACATGTCTAATCTGCAGAACATCTCAAGTCTGAAGGTGCAGGCATAAATTTAAATGTCCCTTCACAGAACGCCAACACCTACAACTTCTCTTCTTCTTCGCCTTTGGCGTACTATGTACAGTATGTGGCCGGTCTCTAGCCACATCCGTAAAACGCCATTAGTCAGGAGGGAGACGTCCTTCCCGGCCACTGTATTCAAATATGTTTGATTTTTAAAAAGATTTTTTTTTTTTTTAAATTGTTTGTTTTCAAAGCCTTAATCACAGATGTGTTCTCTGAGCACTGGCCAGCTAAAGTTACAATGTACAGTCCTGATATTTAGAAATTAGCTTATATGGCCATGTTCTCTCCACTTCATGCAAATGTTATACGATGGCTTTCCATTTGCTTGCAGTCTCTGATAGACACAATGCAGCTGGGATGACTAAGCATGCAAGCTATATTTCAAAAGTTTCAGTTGGATTCTTATTTTGGTGTGGCTAATTTGCTTTTTGGATGTCATTGTGAAGTAAAAACCCTTTTTTCTTGATGTATGTCACTGCTGGCAGCACTAGAAAAGCGTGTGACTAACTAAGGTCCCCCCTGGCCAATGTGCTTTTTTGGTGTTTACAAATGTCACTGCCGAGTACTTCAAAAATTCCAATGCCTCTCTTCTTCTGTGCCTTTTTCACCAACTACTGTCTGAGATGTCTTGCCTACTGACTTGTGCTTTACTGCATATTCATAGCTATTTTGTGCTATTTTCATAACAACATGTAATCAAAAGCTTCACTCCAACTGGAGAAGCTGTTCACATACATGTCTCTTGGTGTTTGAAAATGAACTCCTCTTAGGGAAACTTTATGCATGATACCTAAATCGCTTATCAATTTGGGACACAATCAGATGTTCCATCTGCAAAATAATGACTGTAAAATCTGTAATTGGCAGAGCCAAAAGCTTTGACTGTGAAAAATTTGCATATCTGAAAAATTTTCACAAAGCTTGAATAAATATTGCAGAGGACGGATGGAAATCATTTCAGAAAAAACAAAGAGATATCCATGTCACTGTGAAATAATCTTATGTTAATCTGACAACAAAGGCTTGAAGATGCTTACTGATCATCCATTTCCATATGAATATAAGGCACAGAAAATCAGACTAAGTGAATACTGGCTCAGTATCTCTAAACAATGGCAAAAAAGGTGACAAAAGTTAGATCTGTATCTCCTTGTCCTTTCAAATCTAATTCTGAGCATGTAGTTGATGTTGTAGTTGATATTAAAGGTGACTTTGAATTTTGTATGTCAAAGCATTTCAAAATGGGTGCTTTCCACATGCACAGACAGCCTCTAGTGATTTCAAATGGTGATATCACTGGATGTCTAGTGTCTGAGGACAGAGAGATGATGACATATACAGCTTGTCATTTTTACAGCATGTAGAGCTGTTGTCACCCTCTGTCATATTTACACCCTTGTTTGTGAGGCTCTAGTGCTGGCAACAGACTGGATTTCCCAACTGTGAGATTCTAAAGCCTCTTCCTTTGGTTTATAAAGCGATTAAGCAGGATTAACATCCGACTGTTGACATCTTTGTGGCCAGCAATGAGGCAATTCAAATGAAGACATGTTCCAGTTAAAGATAATAAAGCTGAACAAACCTGCCCGGCTTAGGTCTTTCTCAACAAGACATCACAAAACAGATTTTACTGACATTTGTTGAATTTGGAAATAGGGGCAGGATTTTTTAAATCTTTTTTTTGCCACTTGAGGGAAACTAGCAAATTAAAGTTAGTATGGACGCTTCTTTACACAGCCAGCACTTGCAGAGTAAGATTCTCAGTCTTTTGGAGATGTGTCTCTGTGATCTGATGCCTGTAGTCCAATAATTTTCATCTTTAAGCTTGATGAAGAATATTGGATTACAGGCACTGTTAAGCATTGTTTTTGGTCTCTTCTTGCTCCCAAGAGAAACATCTTGCTTCTTTAGCTTCCAGATGCTCCATAGTTACCATCTAATTAGTCACTCTGATTGTGGTGCTCAGAAGGTGGGTACACTAGGGTTCTTAGAACGTTTTCATTGCCTGCTGAGGCAAAAACAGCAACAGTCTGAGAATTAAACAAAAAATAAAATTATTGAAGCTTTTCTGTTGAAACTTTCTATGAAGTACCAAAAGACCAAGAAAAGCTGTAGATTCAGGCAATTCTCCAATTCTGTTTGTTAAGTACTTGTTCAGCCCATGTGCTCAGTACTACAGTGCTATAAATCTGCTGGAACACTCACCGTGAAGCACAGTTGAACAAACTTTGATGGCTTAGGTGCATTTCTACACACACACAGTCGTTGACAAGCAAGCGCACAGGATCCGCTGTTTCAGTCATTCACATACGTGTAATCCTCGATTAGAGGATGTAAGTGGATGTATATCAGCTATCTTTGGGGCTTTGGGCTGGCGGGGACACAACTCAGGCCAGGTGAGCCACACAAAAGATTTTTTATGGGGATTTTAATCATCCTCATAAAACTGAGACTTGTGACATGTTTCAAAATGACCTCAGAACTAATTTTACTTTTTGTTTCTTGACTGCAGTTTCTGGTTACTATTTGTCAGAGTACCACCATTTACTTGCATACTGTTGTCATCATGTTCTTCTTCTTTGGGCTGCAAATTTTAGGGGTCACCACAGTAGATCTGCCTCCATCTCACCCTTTCCCTAGAATCCTCCTCTGTCACACCAACCCTCTGCATGTCCTCTTTCACTACATCCATGAATCTTCTCTTTGGTCTTCCTCTTTTCCTCCTGCCTGACAGCTCCATCTTCAACATCATTTGTCCAGTATATCCACTGTCCCTCCTCTGCACATGTCCAAACCATCTCAGCCTTCCCTCTCTAACTTTGTCTCCAAATCACTCAACCTGAGTTGTCCCTCTGATATACTAATTTCTAATCCTGTCCATCCTGGTCACTCCCAATGAAAATCTTCAGCGCTGCCACCTCCCGCTCAGCCTCCGGTCCTTTTGTTAGTGCCACCATTTCCAAACAGCAGGTCTCACTACCATCTTGTAAACCTTCCCTTTCACTCTTGCTGCTATCCTTCTGTCACAAATCACCTCTGACACTCGTCTCCACCCACTCCACCCTGCCTGCATTCTCTTCTTCACCTCACATGTGCACTGTCTGTTGCTTTGAATGTTGCTGTTGCTTCTACCTTTACTACCTCTGCTCCTTGCATCTTCACTGTTACACCTGTCTCCCTCTCATTCACAAACATGTATTCTGTCTTGCTTCTACTGACTTTCATTCCTCTTCTCTACAGAGCATACCTCCACCTCTCCAGGCTTTCTTCCACCTGCTCCCTACTCTCACTACAGATCACAATGTCCTCTACAAACATCATAGTCCACAGAGACTCCTACCTGACCTCATCTGTCAACCTGTCCATCATCATTGCAAACAAGAAGGGGCTCAGAGCTGATCCCTGATGTAGTCCCACTCCCATCTGTCACTCCTACCACACACCTCACCACTGTCTTGCTGTCCTTATACATGTCCTGCACCACCCTTACTTACTTCTCTGCCACTCCTGACTTCCTGTAGAGCTCTTTCTTGGCATGAAGCCATACTGCTGCTCACTGATCGTGACCTCTCTTCTTAATGCCGTCTACTATATATGAAATAAGCTAATAATGGATCTGGGTTTTCATGAACTTATTTTACAGTCAAGATGCATCTTAGCTTTGTCACAAGCTTAATAATATCTTCCATTCACTGTAAAATGTTTTTAAACAAGATATTAACCAAAGCCAGACACAAAATCAGCAGGTGAACTTTGACTTTAAAATATTTCATTAAGTGAATTAATGAAAAGTACATATAGCACAAATGGTATAAAAGATGCTGGGACCTTTTGTATTTTTCTAATACAGCTTAAAAAATAAAATGCAACCACTTTACCTGTCAACAGCAATAGCGACCAGAGTGAATACAGATGCTGACACAGAGATCCCTTGAACCATGCCGCTCATTTTGCAGACCAAGCTTCCAAAAGGCCATCCTGTTGACAGAAGAAATGCATTCAGCTGATTTACTACTGAGACAACAAATTGTGACAGTTGGCAGGATGACTCTAGCCCCAGGCTGTGACTCTCATGTAATTGCATACTTCTGGGACACAAAGGCAACCATCAGTTTCTCTAAGAAATAATTAACCGGTGAGTTTTGAAAAAGCCAGAAGGTTGTTTGGAAACACTTAGTACTGTTTTGACTTTTTAATAATCCCCAAAGGCTCTTCTCACCATATCAAAGGAAGAAATATCTGTTAAATGACAACAATGAAAATTGGTTCTCGAGTTATCCTTCTTCTCTCCGCTAAAATCATTGGGAACTGCAACATGGGAACTTCTTGGTGCGTTAAACATTGCTGGTTAATCATGGAAGGACTAATGGTTAATTCTGTGACCTGCATGTATGCAAAGGCCTGAGAGGCACTACTGCTATATAGGTTAGTTTTACAGTACCTATGACTGCAGTCAGTTGTCAGTATAGAGACTTCAGGAGGAGGAAACATGGTACTCAAAGAATCCTGAATCAGTCCTTTATTCAGTGCATGGGTGAGATGAACCAGAGATGGTGATTGTGTCAGCATTCTCCACTGAGCCATTAAGGAAGCAGTAATGTTGTGAAACTTTGTGCATGCCTAGTTAAGTAGCAAGTTCTACTTACAAACAAATGCTTCTAACCATTCAATAAAACGTATGACTCACTACCCTATTCATTCATATAGAAGCTTCAAAATAACTGCACAAGTGCCCAAAAGCATTGAAAATATGGCTGCCAAGAGGCAAGCTCTTCTTCTAGAAGGACGTTGAGATAACCCATTTCTCTGCACTTGCAATGAATTATCATACACTTTAAAGATAAAGGTTGAACGGGACTAACAAACCTCGTGGGGTTCATGGCAGAGGATGTTATTTGTATTAGTGAAATTGAAATCTGAGTATTCAGCAGTTGGCTTTTACAACAATGGGAGAAAAATTTGAAGGACAAGAAATTCAGGGAATTTTATAGAGGTATTCCAGGGGTTTATATCTCCACCCACCAGCACTATTACTCAGCCTGTTTATGTGACACATTTGGGGCTCTGATGGGAGCTCTTTATGTTTGAAAATAAACCTGATAATGATTCAAGTCAGTTTTATGACTATAGGGGCACCTTGCAACATAAATCATCTCAGCAAACCTGCAAGGAAAATACCTTACGTTGTTATAGAGAGAACTCCAACTGTTCCCAGTTTCTAATAATAACATAAGGTATTATCTCTGTTACTGTTTGAGGCTTAAGACATTGAATGTATGTCTAGGAAACAAAATAAGGGATTTAAAAGAAGTGGGAATTTGGAAGTCAGCTTTTCACAAGTCTTGTTTTTGAACTATGTAAATTATTTGAGGATTTATTGGCTTCAAGCTCAATTTAGGTGCAACTAAGTCTGCTTGTAACTTGAAGCCTCGTACAGGTGGGAATTTTGGATCTGGAAATTGGAATTTTGCTCTGTTATATGGGATGATGTCAGACAATAGAATGGCAAAAATAACTGAACTGAAAGCATATTTTATTTCACTGTTTGTACTTTTCCTCCTCCTCTTCCTTTCTTTCCTTTTTTTAAAGAATAAACACATAAACGAGCTGTCTACATAATATACTCAGTTTCTTAATCCCTTTCAGAACAGAAAACTCTAAATAGGGCCGAGACAGAGTCCTTTTCAAAAAATGTCTTCTGTGTAGGCAGACAATATGCTGATATCCTGAGCTGCCATCCATCTGCATTCTGGATTTAGAACCAACAGACATGGTCTACTGTCATTTTTAATTACTGTTTCCATAACAAAGATGATACTCAAATGCCTCTCAAAAGAAAGAGGTATTTGCAGTTGCTGTTCCTTAACAATAATTTCTATTCACAAAATGTGCAAAAATATTATCAAACAGGTTTGTGTTAGATTAATGCAAGTAATGGCTTTATTAACCTGCAAAGGTTATATAGTGTAATAATGTACTTCTATTACCTACAATATGTTATTAACAAAAATTACATGGTGCCTGCCAAATGCCGAGCAGATAAGCAGACACCATTTGGGTGTCACTTTGGCTTTAATTTTCTTGTGATGCCTCTTTCATATGGTTTATGAGTTGCCAATAAGCACGGATGCAGATGACAATACCACCAATCACTGTGCACTAAAGCATCATCACATGGGCACTAGATGAAAGGTTTCTTAGAAACCGTGGCAGATTGCGAGTAGTTCAGTCTTTTCAGAGCACTCACAGGCTAAACAAGAGCCTCTTATCGCCAGAAAGACGATGGCTGTCATCTCACTGCGTTTCATTGGGGTTGGGAAACTTTCAGTCTCAGTATAAACTCTCGATTTAAATAAACTTGATTTAAATATCATTTTTGATTCAGTCAAATGGAAAAGAGAGTTTTACATTTTGTCTCTTGCTCCCATTCACTGTGCCAAACCACTGACTCCTGACCTCCATTCATAACAAGAAAAGCTGATGGTTAAGCCAGCTGGTCTTGATGAAAGTCATACCAGACAGAAATGGTGCAAGAATAAGAAGTTTAAGCGGTTTTTATGCAGTTTAACTGCAGAATCATAGGTTCATGTGGGTCAACAGGTTATGGCTGTAGATTTTTGTCAGTAATTAGAAATCAGAAAATACATAACCTTTTTTGTGCTAGTATAGCTCACGGGGTTGATCAGGCGACCTGTATGCCGTAAGGTTCGAATCTGCCCTGGGCCATTTGCTGTGTGTCTGCCCCCTGCTCTCTCATGTTTAATCTCATGTCTAGAATAAACTTCTTTGTGTTTTTACACCTCTCTGCATTTAATGAGCTATTATTAATCTCTGGCTCTCTTCCACAGCATGTCTTTCTCCCCTCACCCCCAACCGGTCGCGGCGGATGGCTGCCCCTCCCTGAGCCTGGTTCCGCCGGAGGTTTCTTCCTGTTAAAAGGGAGTTTTTCCTTCCCACTGTTACCAAGTGCTTGCTCACAGGGGGTCGTTTGATTGTTGGGGTTTTTCTCTGTATTATTGTAGGGTTTTTACCTTACAATATAAAGCGCCTTGAGGCGACTTTTGTTGTGATTTGGCGCTATATAAATAAAATTGAATTGAATTGAATTGAATTAATCATGTTTCCAAAAAAGCTGCAAAACTGTAAACTAAAAAAAATATGCAATTTCTTTAAAGTCACAGTGTAAAAATTTTCACCGCTAGATCTTAGATTTTTCATTGCCAGGTTTTGTACACTCTATTTTAACACATCTGAATCAGTGGCGATCCATCAGGACAAGCGTTGCCTAAAAATAGACATAAATTAAAACGTATCAAAGTAAAGCAATCCCTCTGCTTTCATCTCAGCGCTGTTATAAAGCTTCTCGCCTGTTTGCATCTGTCCTTTACATTACTGCCATCTTGTGGCCACATTCGGCTATTGTTACTGAAAGCTCCACTTGTTTCGTGCTCATAAGAGACTGTAGCTGTCTCTGTTTTACGGGCGTGTCCGTCTCCCGTTAACAGTGACTTGAACTGGGCAAGCTGAGAGGCCAGCAGCTTTTTTCTGGTGGTTTGTGCATGCGCATTGTGGATAAACCTCTGGTCTGGTAAACTGATGGGAAACCAGCATGCGAGGCAGGCTGCCGTTGGCTCAGCTTTCACTTTTCTGTTTTTTCCACGGTTAGCCTCTATTAGTTGCTGTTAGCTGGCATTAGTAAAACTGTCTTTGAAGTGGCTGTAACTTTGTTGGACTGTGGCGCTTAGTGAATAAACTCTCATACGTAATCAGAGTGTAATCAAACTGTTTATCGGCAGGAATGTGTGATTTTTAGGACACTCAAGCCTAACATTAGCTGGCATAGCTGTCTGGAGACGGGAGGGTCGCATGTCTAATCTGCTGACTAAATGCTGACTAAATAACTGCAACAATATCGGGAACAAATGAGCATGTTTTGCACGTTTGTGTGTGTTCGAGCCCTGACTTCAGTTCAGGAGATGAGCCTTCCCGGCCACTATATTCAAATATAGTGGGGGAACATAGCGGCTTCCACAAACTCAAACCCACTTCTATGTATTTTTAATAGATTATTTTTAAGTTTATGAGAATGCATCAATCTGTTGGAAGATGTAAATATACACTAGTCTATGTATATTTATGAGTACAATATCCTTTTTTTCTCTTAAATAACCTCAAAAAATTACTGACTGTACCTTTTAAGTTTTTTTTAAACTTATATTTAATTGAAAATAGTACAAAGACAACATATCAGCATATGTTATCATTTTTTTTTAAAAAGTGTGTTCATTTTGAAACTGATGCCAGCAACATGAAAGTTGGGATGACGGCAGGTTAACCGCTGGTTGCATCACCGCTTCTTTTAACAACATTTTGTAGGTGTTTGGGTACTGAGGGCCAAACTGTAGTTTGGAAAGCCCATATAGGTTTCAGATGCTCAGAGCCAGGGAGGCAGCAGCATTTCTGGATCATGTTTTATACATTTATTTGTTTGTTTGCATGTTAGCTTTTACTTGCTGTCTTGGTTGCAGTGAGAGTGCACTTCTGAACCTCACATCAGTGCATTTTCTGAGTCATTTACTTGTTTATGTACCATAAAATTCTTCACAATTTTACCCTGACAAATTCTTACATTCTTGAACTGTTTGCCCACGCAGTCCTTCAGTGTGGTGGACCCCTTCTCATCTTTACTCTTAAAGATACAACCTCTCAGCAATTATGTGTATAAAAAAATATGCCTAAGGTCATGTTTTCAGACATATAGTCTGAGTAACATGCAAGTGCATGTGCAGATTGATTTTAAAATGGGATCTAATCTGTTCTGAGGTAAGAATTAAAAGCAGGGCTGAATTGAGGTGTTAGAGTGATTCATTTGTCAAGTGTCATTGAATTTCTCAGTATCCTACTCCCTAACACTGAAAAGCCCCACACAGCATGAGGCGGTCAACAGAAAGATGGGGTGCTGGCAGACTGGTGATGAGCTCTGCCCGTTTTATGATTGACACAGCCCTTTATGTTCCAGCTGAGTGAGCTCAATTTTCATCTCTCTGACAACAGTTCTTTGGCCTGCTGGTCTCTGAATCTTGTCTTTTTGCAAACTGCAGCTTG
>VUQS01076268.1:11460-21756 GCA_015108495.1 Heterochromis multidens
CTCCATTACTCCCATTCTGACTGTTGAGCTTTGAGTAAAATATCCCTCTGCAACCAAAGAATGCCTTCTTTTTTCCCTGCTCATCATCCTTGGCCTCCCTGAGGAAGGTTCTTCCTTTGTTGCTCAAATGTTTGGATGATCAATGATAGGAAAAATCGGCTGGAGAGACCAATGGTAATCTCTGAACGTTGCCTCTCCACTAGGATATACCACGTAACACACCCAACAACACACTGCAGTGATTTATTGAAGTATATTCTTCTTAGATATCTCGTTATACTATCTTGGGTAACACACTATAATACGGCCTGCGACTAACAGCGTAATTCCACCGTTATTAAATGGAATTTAAATGTATTTTATTTGAAATTACAATGTAATTATATCTACCTACAAATGCTTAAAGGTAGGTACACTAGAATAAGGGGGTAACAAGTCAGGTTTTTTACAGGAAACAAAAAAATATACTGTAAGTAAATTTAAGTGCTACATAAGTAATTTTAAGTAGTGTGCCATTTCATGGTAATTTGCAGAAAAACAAACTATTTCCCCAGCTTACATTGTAAATACGCTGTACTTTTCAGGGCATAGGCCATATTATGAAGTGGGTTAATCTTGCCTTTTTACATCTTTATTTAATATTCATTATGCTGATGATCTGTTATTCAGTTGTCTTTTTATTTTACCAATATAAATGTGATAAGGACTGTTCTCCCTTACCAACTTAAAAGAAAAAAAAATACTATCAAAATTTTTCATGCATATGTGACCAGGAAAGCAGTGTCTCCTTACCTGTAAAATACCTGGAAGTTAGGTAAGGTTAAGCCCTATATAGCCCACGCCCCGAAAAGTACAGTGTACTTATAGTGTAAGATGGGGAAATATTGTTTGTTTTTCTGCAAAATTACCAAGAAATTATGCAGTACTTAAAATTACTTACAATGTAATTATGTCTTCTTTCCTGTAAAATACATAGTTATGCACTACTTAACATTACTTACAGAATAATTTGACTCCTTTCCTATAAAATACCTAAAGTTATGCAATATTTAAAATTATTCATGCACTACATAAAATTGCTTAGACTACTTAAATTTGCTTACAGTATAATTATTTCTTTGTTTCCTGTAAAAACCTGACTTGTTACCCCCTTATTCTAGTGTACCTACCTTTAAGTATTTGTAGGTAAATATGTATTATATACTCAAATAAAATAATTGAAATTCCTTTTAATTACAGGGGAATTACGCCCTTAGTTGCGGGCTGTATTACAAAGTGTTACCCTATCTTTTGTAACATGAGATATGACAAGCTGAGACACCAATGAATTCTCACACCAGACCCAAATAAAAATAAAAATCTTACAACAAGGCATATAGTGGTCTGGCCCAATGACCACTTGTTCCTCCCACTTCCAGAGCCCTTTAGTCAGTACTTAAACCGTTTATTGAACCAGGCCTTCATTTTGATGTCTCCTACACACCTATAATTTCATGATTGCATGTTGCATGGTTGTGACACGATCACATGACAAACCCTTGATATAATCACCTGCTGGAGCTCTCAAAAACACCATTGTAATAGGATATCAGCATTATAGTTTTTAAATAATCTTGCTGAGAAGAGCCAACTAATGTAAAGCTCTCAGAGAATACAGCCTTTGCAAAGATTAATGCATTTTGGAAAGCAATCAGGATCCACACTAAAATATGAGCTATAAGCTTCATAAAGTCTGGCTGATTTTGTTTTAAAAAAAAAAAAAAAAATCAGCACAATAACTGCAATCAGCTTGCAGCTTCCACCTGAGTGTAATCCTTTAAAATCCACATCTGATGAACAGTTGTTGCACTCAAATGTCTTGCACATGTGGGACCTTTAACACCTTAGATAGTATTTTGGTCTTAATTGTGACCGTCAGACAAGATTGCCATAGCTGGGCGTCAATTAAAACCTTCTAAAAACCATTCAGAGTCATTTGATTGCATTTTTAATCCAGTAAACTGTCAAGGCTAAGGGCTGAATAGTTCTCACCATGAATTCATCACGTGAACTTTTTTTTTTTTTTTTAAATAAACAATTGCAACATAAAACATAATTAGATATGTTCAGGTGTAACATCAAAACATCTGAGCAATCAAGTAAGGCAATCAAGGTAATTCATATGGATGAGGTAGCAGTCAGAGAAGGAGGTCTGGGCAGTCAGATCCAAGGCTGTTCTTGGCACTTGGAACATCACCTCATTGGTGGGGCAGCAGCCTGAGCTAGTGCATGAGGCTGAGAGATGCCAGTTACATATAATCATGCTTGCTTCAATGCACAGCTCGGGTTCTGGAACCTGTCTCCTAGACAGGGTCTGGAAAGTTGCCCTCGGTGAGAGGCGGTGAGTATACTTGTATCCTCCGGTTTCAGTATCTATACATTAGGGTTCACCCCGTGGAAGAAGTTTTTTTTTCTTTCATTTGCGTACATGGATATAACCAAACTGCACAGTGCTAATATCTTGCAAAATAATCTTTACTGATGTTTTTTCTACTGCAGAATTTTTTTATTTTGTGCTCAGTAGGTGGTGATTCCAGAACTTAGTTTCTACTCTGTTGCTGAATAAGTCTGATATGAAGGTTTCTCTTTCATTTTTGCATCTGCGTGACACTGAGTCACATACACCTCAAGTTTATTTCTTTTTCTCTCAGTTATTCTGGGGTAAGTGTTCCAGTGCCATTCATAGTGCAGCAAATGTTTTTCACTGGTGTATTCTTAAACTTATGAGGTTAGAGGTTCACTTTCAAAGAGATTTTTCTAAAACTCTGCATAATTTTTGATGCGATAATCTACTGCAAAGCTAATAACCTTGGAATCTGTTCCTTCTAGTAGCTGCAAGCTGTCCCTTATATTCCTGGATTAAATTCTGTGTTATGTCATGACGGCAGGAATTTAATCATACAAAGCACTCCAGCCAGCTGGACTTCCCCATATTGCATGATTCAGAAAATGATTTTTTTTTTCATACCAAATACTTGCTCTTACAAAGAAAGAGGATGTGGATAATTGGTCTGTAAATGCAATCACTAATTAGAAGATGCAGTCCTAGTTATACATCTAAAATCATTGCTGGAGGTGAATAAAGCAATTTTATTATCATTCAGTTGATAACATTCTTATTGTTAGCAAAAGACACAAGCTTGTAGGCTTCATTTTAAAACTGTCAACTCACTTTGGGTCATAGCAGAATCAAAGTAATTTCAAAACACTTTACAAAGAGTAAACCATCATGAAATCATTGTCAGGAAAAGATCTGGTTTTAGTCAGTTGAGAGAAATCTTGTATTGTCCTGAAATGTGTTACTGTAGACAGTATCTGAACCCCCAGCTGTTATCACTTGCCTTAAAAATTGCTCATGTGAGATTTGTCATCAGCAACCAACTGTCAAATTGAATTGGAGTACATTTTGGAAAAAGCCCTGGTCTTGCTCATATAAGCAGGGGACATTTCCTCCATCTCAGCTCACAATTTCAACTCTGCTGAGTCTCTCCTGTTTTTCATCACCACAGGTGGATAAGAGAACAGTGTGTCATGTCAAAATGTTCAGAAGGTTCATTTAGCAAGGGTTGTCCTCACTGAAAACCTTGGTGGTCCACATTAATGCAAGTCAAAACCAAAATACAAGGAAGCTTTGCAGTCAATTGAAAAATTGTTGTGGATTTGAGTTCAAGGTTAATCAAAGGATTAACAAGGCTAGCAGCTCTGAAGCTGTGATGGCTCATTGCACACTGGAGTGCAAAATGGATGGTTGAACTCTGGAAAAGATGGTGAAGACTTTTTCCACATAACTATTTCTTTGTAATCAGTAAAATGTTAAAAAAAATAAATAAAAAAAAGATACTCAGATATTAATCGATACTAAAATTAATATTGAATTAAGGTACTCATTTGCAACACTACAATACAAACAGTGCTGTCTTTGCCTCCTCCAATTGACTCACAACTTCACACAGCACATCTGTAGACAGACTGGCACACAGCTCCTCCGTTCACTAACTGCTCAAATACTTAATGTTCATAACACTGAACAACACTTTAGGAGGAATGTCAGAGGTCAGTAAAGCTCCCGTTTCAACAACATTGAAGTATTAAACAGTTATCATAAATGTTAACCTGGCCAGTGCACACGTTAACATTAGCCGTTTAACTATTAGGAATTACCCGATAGCCACATTATCCATCTGTTATCATTAATGTATCAGCTAGCAGACTGTAGTTAGATAAAAGTTGAATAACTATTGCAGGTTGAACGGGTCGTGGATGGAATACTGAGTCATGGCAGAGCGGATTACAGACACATGAAGAACTGGGTGGGTTGCTGTCTTTGCAGAGCAGCAAGGGAACCATAGCTGAACTGAGCAGACAGTCCAGAGTGTGGAGAACTAATCAGAGCAAATAAAGAGCGAAATCCAGATCAGAGCAGCAGAATCAGACGGGTTTCAGGCCTGAAGAGCAGAGCTGAGGAGGTGAAGCTGCAGACTGAGGCGGAGAAGTGTGAACGGTGGACAAGAGAGAGGCTGCAGGCAGATGTGGACAAGATGATAAACTTTAAACTTTTCTACTTTTACAATAATTTATTAAAATGTGTTTCTTTTTTTGTTGTAGCCAGCTGTGAAATCAGTTTTAAATTGCAGGCAGTGACCGGTTCAATATTTCAAAGTGTGTTTTATATCTTCTTCATTTTAGCACAACTAATACCACATTTTTTCCAAAGTTCATTTTTAACTTTTTCATAATGCTCTTCTTCTACAGTAATTAAATTATTTAGAACACCTTGTTCATCACATACCTCTAGGATTGCCTGACTTTGCTGGTCTATGATGCAACTGATAGGCCAAGAGTTTGCCCGCTTTTTCACTATATTCGTAAAAATCACATCATAATTTGGAAATTAAATATTCAGCTTGCTGAGTTGCTGAAATGTTGTATTCTGTTTGTAACAAGCACTGTTTAGCAGTTACTGATGTTGGTTTGTGACTGTGTAATAAATCCAGCCTCAATATCTGATCTGATAGCTGATTAAGATTCTCATTTCTAGTTTGTCTTTGATATGCACAGAAGGAAATCATTTGGCAGGATTATGAGACCACCATATGTCAACAATTCCGTATGTTTTAAGGAAATGTTGAATTTTTTGTGCTGATTTGGAGACAAAGAACTTCCCGGAAGAACTGCGGTCTAAAGTAGGAGAAAGGGTACAATTAAAATCTCTACCAAGAATAAGATGATGTGATACTGTATTGGGCAACTTAGGCATGATCATGAATTCTTTAGCAATTTCTTTTCTGTTAGGTGCAAAATGATGGGAAGACCATGTAAGTGTGCAACCAAAAAACAGAAAGTGCTCTGCTGGGTCAGTTTCAACACTTGTTGCCGCAAACTGTGTATTCTTGCTAATTAGTACACCAACCCCTTTTGATTTTGAGCAATAATTAGAGTGAAAGGTCTGACCCACCCACCTCGTTTTAAGTAAATTGTCATCAGTAACCAGTAAATGAGTCTCTTGGAGGAATGCAACACCTTCTTTAAGATGCTTTAAATGTGTAAATATCTTTTTGAGTTTAACAGTGTGGTTAAGGGTTAAGCTCACAAATTTCACTGAGCAGCCATGCATCTGAAATGAAGTACCATATGAAAAAGTGTATGCCATAATAATACAAAAGCCACTCCTCTTATCCAGTAGTGAAAGTATTTAAATAAAAAACTGGTCAGGCATTTCCCCTGAACTTAACACAAACATGTTGATCCCTAAACCCCATATGTATGTCTCCACACATTAAGTGTTTACTTGGGAAGCTACTAGAGTCTAACTAAGCCAGCTCTCATCCACCCTGTGTTGAATCAAAATAACAAAAGTGAAGCAGCAAAATAAAGTCCACCGTAGGATTGACCAGAAATAAATTGTCACGTTAAAGTAAACATACATATCCAGTTCCTCCCCTTCTTCACGTAATTGGTCACAGTGGTGGTTCCAGCAGTCATTATTCAGGCCACAAAGATAATCAAGAAAAGAAAAAAGTTAAATAATAATAATAAGAAGAAATAACAAAAAGAATCTGGCAATGTGGCACAGACTATATTGTTATCACAGCCTATTACTACGAAATGTCAATGTAAACTAATCATCCGCTTTCTTGTTGCTAATCTTCTGTGGTCGTAATGATGTTTTTTGATGTAGGTTCAGGCGGATCCTGAAATTCCTTATTCATCCCATTGAATGTGATACACAGTTGCACTGTGTAGAGAAGGCCAGATTCCTTGCTGGTCCCATAGCAGTTTCCTTTCTTCTGCAAATGCAGCTCAAGCCTTGGCCACACTGGCTGTGTAGTCTGGGAAGATTACTACTATTACTCGTGGTTTACCTCTGGGGTTTTTTTGGTGTAAGGCTCCTGTGTGACCACTCTACGAGGACATCTTTTTCCAGTTTAAGCACTTCAGAAAAAAGTTTAGATATGGAGTCTGTGGAGTTTTATCCTGGCCCTTCTGCAACCCCTGCTTTACTAATATTTACTAATATTACATCTCCCCATACACCCCTTCATATTTTTCTTTCATTTCTTTCAGTTCTTTTGTCAGGGTAACTACAGTGGTCTGCAATTCCACCACGTCGTCTGAGCATGTTGACACACCATTTGGTGGTGCGTCAACAAAGTATTAAGCAAAGGCTGTGAATACTCATGTACATGTTATATTTTTGTTTTTTATTTTTAATAAATTTGCAAAAATTTAAAGCATTTTCACTTTGTCATTATGGGGTATTGTGTGTAGAATTTTGAGGTGAAAAATGAATTTAATCCATTTTGGAATAAGGCTGTAACATGACAAAATGTGGAACAAGTGAAGCGCTGTGAATATTTTCTGGATGCACTGTATATGAGGCAATTAATGCCCAAGTTCCATTTCCAGAGGATGAGTGTTTTCTGCTTCTGAACCTGTTAGGTAGCTGGTGATGATTGTGTCCATTAGAATTGTCTGAGTTTTGCAGAAATCTCATCCAGGAAATTAGATTTTAACTCCCATGTGGGACAACTTTTAAATTTCATTTTCTATCATTGTTTTTATTTTACTGTTAGATTTTATTTTCACTTGCTATTTGGTCTACACACTGAAACTGCTTGGTTGGGTTCAGGAAAATATCATGGTTTGGGCTAAAATACCCCCCTTTCACAATGTTAACCACAATAGAAACTTCTCCTCTTCTTTTCTGGGTTACCAGGGTAGCAAGTCCTGCCCCATCTAATTTTTAAGAATATACATGGCACAAATCCCTCTCTATGCCAGAAAGTAATTGTTTCTTCCCTAGTCCATACTCCACCTTTCAACCAAATTTCATGCAATTTAGCTTGGTAGTTCTTGGGTAGTATTGTCAGCAAACAGTACGAAAGAGTAACACACCTCAATTACTGTCTACTCACCTGTAATTATATTGTCAAGAAGCGTTGTTGGCATGCAGAAAATACCAACCAGCAGGTCACTCACAGCAAGGTTTAAGATGAACAAGTTGGTAACTGTCCGCATGTTTTTGCTCCTCAGCACGATGAAGCACACCACTCCATTTCCCACCATGCACACAAGGAAAATCAGCAGGTAGGACACGATGAAGATGGCTGCCGTGGATGGCTGATGCAGGTAAAATCCAACATAGGTGATGTTGCTCCTGGGTATGACGGATTCCACAGAGGAGTTGTAAAATGTCCAGTTGTCATTCAGTTCAGTCAAGTTGTTTTCAAGTCCTTCGTTCATTTTAAACCTGTAAAATGAAAACCTGTTAGAAAAGTGTAATATGAAAGTACTGGAGTACTTTTTAAAATATTAGTTTTATAATAACTAAAATCCTGTGACAGTGGGTTTATCAGAGGATTTGTGATGAAATCCTGATTTTTGTACAAACAATGCTTGTGAAAATGTAAGAATGAAGCAGGTCACAACAGATGGCTACCCTCCCTGAGCCTGGCTCTACCTTGCAATATAAAGTGCCTTGAGATGATTGTCACTGTTAATTTGTGCTATGTAGATAAAATTACAACAACAAAACAAACACACAAACATTCTTTTCACTTTTTTGACCCATTAAAATGAAGTATTGACTACACTAATTTTTATTTGCAGTACATGTATGGCATGGCAGCATTGTTTGGATTCATATCCATATCTAACCAGCATAATTTATTGTAATGACACCAGCATATGAAATTCACCATATTCACCACCACTGAGCTGTGAACATATTTCTTTGATGTAAAAAAAAAAAAAATACTGTATGTTGACAAGTGCTAAAAGTTACATTATCATCCCAAAGCACCCATTAAAACCCACAGCAGTACAACAGAGCCTTTAAAGCAAATCAGCCTCTCAGATTATAGTAACATTACATGAGGAGGAAGAAATAGAATTGAAGCTAGAAAGATGCTCTCCTAAAAAATACCCTCACCTCTTCAAAGAGATGCATGAAGAAGTTTTCAGCCTTTGTAGTGGAGTGATAAAGTTCAGAGATGATCTGATTGTGATGAAACATTGCTCTTTTCCCTCTCACATCAATCCGTGATGTTCAGAGTTTTTCATATATTTCAGAATGAAGTGCTTTTGTTCAAACTACTTACCATCAGCTGCCTTCATCTAGTTCTACTTAAGCCAGCCAGCGAGTTTCTAGTTGATTTTCAACTCTCTTTACATGTGGGTAAAAGGAGAACAATAACAATATCTGAGTGAAGCTTGTTGGGTCTTCTCTTTTCGCTTGAGACAAAACGGGAAACAGTTATTATATTTGATTATTTTTAAGTGATTTTTGTATGATACCAGATGTTGAGTGTAGACAGACACATTTGCATTTTCATTCTCATCATTTCCTATCAAAAACCTGGAGTTGACTGGTATTTAGTGTGGACTGAAATGAATAATTATCTGTTTACCTACTGTTTTTTATTTGTCTGTTATTTAGTGGAGGTATTAAATTGTTTAAAAAAAAAATCAATTTCGGACAGCTTTGTTGTAACTGCATGTACTTCATCCCCTTAGGTTTTCAAAACTGCATTTCCTCAAAATTCCACTAGAGACTGGCTTCAAAAGCAAGTAAATATCCTTTTTTTCTTTTATCAAACTTTTATCAGGTGTTTGGACATTTCAATATTTCAACATTTCAACAGTAGTATAGTATAGACTGCATACAGTAGATCAGTACATCATACAGTACATCATCCCTTGTTGAGTGAAGTCCTTATAAGCCTCTCTCTCTCTCACACAAATAATACTCATGTCATTCATCTGAATCCATTGTTGTCACTCTTCTCCCATGGCCGTCTTGATGATATCTGCTCATCTCATTTTGGCTGGGGTGGCTGTAGCTCAGCAGGTAGAGCAGGTCATCTACTAATCGGAAGGTTGGTGGTTTGATCCCTGGCTGCTCCAGTCTGTATGCCTAATGTCCTTGGGCAAGATACTAACCATAAAGTTGATCTCTGATGCATTCATCGGAGTGTGAATGTTAGATAAAAAGTGCTTGGGTGAATGAGGTGAATGAGGCATGTTGTATAAAGCGCTTTGAGTGCTCAGGTAGAGTAGAAAAGTGATATATAAGAACCAGTCCATTTACCATTTGCTTCAAGCTGAGTGGTTTTTGCGAGTGTCATGTTAAGCAACGTGTGGATGTAACTGCCATTCAATGACAAGAAACTTGCTGGTCACAGTTTTTGACTTTACAAAATGAATATCATGTAATGTCCAATAAGATTTTGAAACTTGCAACTCAAACTCATTGGAAAAGCTTGTAGATTAAGTTTTCCCAGTAGACTTTTAACAGCTGGACTTCTTTTTGCAACCACAGGAGTCAACCTCAGCTGGAAAGAAAAAAAAATTGAGGTTTAAGCTACTTCCACATTTGTTTCACTTTTCAGACCCCAAAGCTGCATCCATCTTTTTATACAGTCTTTGATATAAATGGGGTTAACTAGTTTTCCTCTGTTTTGTTTAAGCCTGTTTTATTACTAGCAAAAAATTGCATCCCCTTCCATAAATGTCAAAATAGCCATGTTATTCTGTATGTACAGCCCCTGTGCCAGCAGCAGCACACTACTTCACTGTCCTATTTTCTAGCTGTGTTGCCACTTGAAAAGAACACTTCTTCCCCCTTAATTTTCTCTGTATGAACATTCCCACACTGGAGCAGCTCTTCTTGTCAGATCATGTTGTCATTGTCTGATTGTGTTTTATAAAATAGGATGAGATTTGTTGTTGAGGTTGAGAAGAGAGGAAAAGAGAAAA